>NESQ01000462.1:0-65201 GCA_003070745.1 Tuber borchii
GCTCTGTGCCCTGATGATGGTCTTGACTTGTCTTATTCCTAGGGGATTTCAGCCTTCCGCCTCTGGCCCTCCCCCTCAGGAGACGTAGCCATGCACCTCTTCCGGTCTGGGTTCCGGTGACCACCGGGTCTCGCTCCTTGTGCCACACGTCTCTGCTGCACTGGCTTAGTTATATGGATCTCCCTCTGGTCCTCGCCTCGACTCTCGTTGCTGGGCTTTATACCCCGGTCACTATGGCTCTCATGTATGCTCATGTGGGTTGGTTCATCCGCCCTTTTTGTCAATGGGGTTGGGATTTCTAGATGGGCTTGAAGTTTTCTTTGTTTGGCTCATAGGTTTCTCACTGTCGTTTTGGGGCTTTTCTTTAGGGTTGACATCTGTGGAGGTTAATTGGTTCGATGTTTTCAGGCCTTTTGTTTCTCCTGTAGTTTTTATCAGTAGTACCGGGCTTTCACTTTCTACCTCTACTCAAAGTAGTTTAGGTTAGTCGGGCAGGGTCAGATGGTTTTAGCGGAGGGGATGGGGGATAGACTGTAGTTGGAGGTTTTTTGTTTACATTGGCGATTTTAAGCTGGAACGACTTTGTACCTATTTAGCTGCCGGCTTAATGAACAAATATAAATAGGAAAAAAAAAGAAAAATCGCTCTCTCTAGGGATATTAACATTGCCCCTAAGTAATGAGTAGCCCTCCTGCCATCCCAAATCAGATTCTGAACGTGTCGCTTAGCTGGTCTTGCAACTGTGTGCCTTGACTAATCCTAATAATACCTTAGGATACAATAACTTGAGTTTTATAATTTGCCCCCCTATATCCCCTGTCCCTCATGAGGGATGGGGGTCAAATGTGAACTTTTGCTAATGTATCATTCAATAAAAAAGTTATTCTCAGCTCAAAGCAAAAATAAAGTCAAATTGTCAGATCTCAAATATATATTAGATTACCATTCAGTATACTATTATATAATAAGTTTTATCTTTCATCAAGTTTTTTTATTGTGTCAGCCAAATAGTAACCTCTATCATGCTGCACTTAGACAAAAGATAAGTAGCTAAACAATAATTTTTTAATATTAATAATAAATATAATGTATAAACTATAAGCCCAAGTTAATAAAATAGTAATTCATACTTGTGTCACTTCTAGTTTATGCCTCATACTATGGGTAAAATATTGCCACATATCTCTTCATCCATATTACCAGATTGTATGTTTTAGGACTATATATTTTTATATCTAGTAATATTATTGCCAATTCTTTTTCTTTGATCTGAAATATCTTATACTATTGGCAGAAAACAATTAGTATTGTCATATTCTCTCTGATGTATATCAGATAATTGTTTATTTTTATATTTCAAACTTATATACAACTCTTAAAAACTTTTTCTTGCTAATTTGATCAGAACTTATCTTGTGCAATACTACTGCCCATTCTAGCATATATGCAACAATTCTTGTCCAGTATTTTGGAACCCTTCAATTACTCTCTGCCTCCTTTGGATTCTATTTTCTATTAACTTATGTTACATAGACTGTATCTTAAACTTGTACCTCTTAATATCCACCTTTTGCCTAAAACATTTTTATAGCAGCCATTATATTTTGCTACCCCTATTTCAATACTTATTACTTAATACAATAGTCTATTCTAAGTCAAGGAATGAGTGGGATATATGGAATTATATAAGAGTAGGTTTCCATAAATAATACTAAAAGACTGATGTAGGATATAGAATATTATTTTACTATAAAGTGGAATATTGAGAGCTGTGAAATATAATTTTATATTTTCCTTTATAGCTTAAAATTATTTGCTGTATAAACACATGAGAATAGTAGTATGGAATATTAATTAAACAATCACTAACAGGATTTCACATTTTGGGATTTCTTCTCAGCAATAATTTAGACATTTAGCTCTCACCCAATGTCATGTCCGATTGGCTTTGACTGGAGCACTATTCTTTCAGAGCTCTGTACTATTGCAAAAATATTAACAGAGAGCAGAGTCTTCATAATATCAATACTTTAGATAAGTGCCAATCACTTATTAGTATGAATTTACACTATTTCAAAAGTATTTTTCTTAATTTTATATCTTATTTTATATAGTTCAACTTTCTTGAATAATCCTCAAAGAAGATCTGAATTCAATTAATATCTCCTTCATGTTTTGTTACTTTTAAAACTTGAAATTAGTATCAGATATTAGATTTTGAATTGTTATTTGATATAGAGTCTATTAGTTTATTTAATACATTCATCCAAGTCTTAAGTATTAGTTTTAATAAATTTAATTACCCTTTCAACTATATTATAAATCTCTTTCATGAGTTTACCGCCTTTGCCTTTTTCTTTATAAAGAAACTTGATATCTTTTACTTCTGAGTAACTAATTGATTAAATGACTACAATTCAATCTAGTAGATCCAGTAGAATAGTTTTTAGACAAATCAAGAAGTTTAGTTTAGGGCTTGTCTTAAGTTGGCTAACATTAAAATTTAAGGGAGAAGATGACTAAGTATTTGGAGGAACACAAGCCGCTAATAAGTAACTAAGACAGAAATGAAAAATTTATTATATATACTATCTTTTGTGATATCTTGTAACAAGTGGGGAAGGTATGGGTCAACTACTATAAAATGATAGAAATTGTTCAATAGAGAAACTATATAGCATTCAATTTGATGATAATATCTCAATTACTCATCATATCTAACCAGAAGCAGATTGCATCAATATAAACTAGAAACTAGTAGTAGTAAATACTAAATCTTCTGGGACAGAGACCAAGGCCAAAGCATTCAAAGAGTATGTCTATAATCATTACCCAGACTCTATGATCATAAAGTAGAGTTCAGATGAACACTAGTTCTGCTGGTCTGAATTCCATACTTGCCATATCTTTCTTGTAGAATATAAGTCATACTAGTATGAATACAACTTTGGATACTACATCATGTGACTTTCTAGAAACAAAGAAAATATCAACTCAATTACAACCAAGATAGTGGTACTCTATATGTAGCATCTATATTTCTTTTGATAATTATCAGGTTATAGTTAGTTACTAGGTATAAATTACTAGATCTCTTAACACTCAGAGCAAATTATTATCTAAAACAAATATAAGAGATTCTGCTATTTTAAGTGAATTGTCTATGCCAAATTCTGTGATTGATATCTGGGTTCTAATTTGAGATAATATTTGTTCCATCTAGTAAATGTATTTCTGGATTAGCAATTCTGATATACTGTTATAATAAATATTCAGTACGCTATCTGAGTGCCTATTGGAAATGCCAATAAAGCAATTCAATTACTGAGCATAGTCTATTTTCCAGCCAGATAGTTTAGAAGATGCAGAAAACTGGGTTGCTATTCTAATTCCTGTAAATATCTTTATACAATTTCTAATATCGGCCATTCTCAACCATGTTAACTTTGTGTAAAAAGATCAAATAGTACCTCCTGGTAGTTACTAATATCTATTCAGATATTTGTTTCCTCTTTTTTAACTCAATATATAGATATATTACGCCACACTTGAATTCAGTTATTTCCAATAAAGTTTATAGTCTCAACTTGAATAATAGAAGTAAAACCCCACTATCCTAATAAATAGTATACCATGTATCTAAACAAAATATGGTATGACAAAAAATGATTTACTACCAGATATCAGGAAAATGTCTATAGCCCTCCTGGTCCATCATGGGGGGTTTTGGTCCCCATGGTCCACCCTGGCACTCCCTGATCCATCCTGGTCCACATTTTAGTAAAATTTTGAAAGATGTGGTTCAGCATGGATCGGTGTGGACCATGGGGACCACAACCCCCCTTAGTGGACAAGGAGCATTTAATACCTCCCTGAACGTGCGTAAAATATTTTCCTGATGAGTGTTATACTATGTTTTTCACTTTTTTAGAGAATTATATAATGTTAGATGTCTACTGAGAGACCAACAGAATAGTATCATGCATATCAAGTATGAATATTATTTTCTAAAATACACTGGCATTTTTCAATAAATATAATCAGTATTTCTTGTAATTATGTCACAAGATGTAGAAGAAGATTTGGAATCAGATTTTGCTGATTCTTTCTCAATTGTGATATGATTGTATTTAGAATATTCTACTCAAGTAGCAATAAAACTTTCAGTATATTAGAATGTAGCTAAAGAGCTTCAAGATTCTCAGGAGTGAGATTCCGTTTAGGATCTGAAATTGAAATTAATATCTCTGCTGCAATACCACTGTCTTGAGTTTGAAGTTTAAGTACTTTTTACTTCCTCTCCCTTTCAGACTTATATGTATTAATTCCACTACACTGTACTGTGCTAGGTATATCATTCTCTTCCCCCGCTTTACATTAAGCCAGTCAAGAAGCCTGACTATACCTCACTCTCTACTCTTTGGGCAACCTATAATCTCACTAATGGTGTCTCAACCCCACAAGAATTCGTAATCCAGGTCAATAGTGAGCTCTCCAGTACCCTTCATATTAATAAGCACCACCTGGTGAAAATGCCAGGGCACAGGCTGATCAATCAGACAAGACAGAAGGTCTAAATATTTCTTATCTACAAGTGTATAACTATAAGTAAAATCATGACAGACATTGGTAAACAGTGCGAAGCTGGTAATTTTATAATTATTCTACTTGATTATAAGCTATGAAGACTTAAAGATCTTGAATTTGGTACTTTCAGATTAATTACCATATCATAGGTACCAAAAGGTATATGTGTATTAATAACAAAGAAGTAATTGGCCACTTGAGATTAGGAGTTATCTCTCGCAACTAATGGCCTATCAGGGAGTTGTAGGTCAATGGTCTCGCTAATGATACAGAATATCTCAACCATAGAATAGAGTTTAGTATTAGTATAAGCCTCCACGATCCAAAGGCCTTAAATCAAAATATTATAGCTATTAAAATTGTAGATATTAGCATTATGCTACTCTCCATGACCAGGGAGAGCCATGTATATAGCAAATTGTGTTACCAATTAGTACATGGATTCTCTAGAAAAAAGAAGAGTTAAAATTGATAGAAAGGAAGAAATTTTTGTATTCGAGAAGAAGAAAGGGATGTTTATATAGAGGTGGAAGTAGGTAGATAGCAAGTGGGAAATGAGAAAAAGAAAACAGACAGCTTAAGTATACTATCTATTAATTAGGCAATGGATTTAACTAGTGTGGGAGATAAGATATATGTTTTTCTTGTATCATTGCTGCTTTCAGAAATCACTTTCTAAATATTACTATAGTCACTAGTCAGAGTACTCATGAAATACTTTCTAAGCAATCTCATCAATAAAAAAATAATACTAGCTTATATACTTGATTGTGATGACCAGTATGGAGGAAGATATCCTACAGGGCAGTTCAGTCATGTGGACAGCTAAAATATATAAGAGCTATAAGGCCACTATAGGGGAGGCTTGGCACAGAGGCTTTCTCCTATACAAAGATGTACTTTACTTAGTAAGCCAACCAACCAAACTATAACACTACCAAATACAAACCACTTCACATTCCACTCTCTCACTCTTAGTGTACTCTTTATTATCTCTCTTATATTCTGCTCTCTAGACTTCCTATCCCCATGTCAACATAGCAAATATCTATTTCCTAAACTTGTGATAGATAAGATCCATACACACAGGAGCTAAATACATCATATGCAACTCATCGTCCCACTAGGGAATGAACACATATTAATATAAAAGCAGTCACCACTACCATCAAAACCTGAATAATCAGACTATTAACTTTTTACCTTCCTCTCTGTATGGTCTAAAAATTTTGAATTTCATTCCTACTTCTGTCCCAATATATAGTATATTTTTGGATAAAGAGATTCAGGTCACTTTCAAATAAGTAAATAGAATTATTCAGAATTAATACAGTTTTGATTTGTTACATTTTTGCTTATACAGAGCCAATTGTATAATAACTATTCTGCTAATAAAGAGATAAAAACTATTTTCAACCAAATGGTATTGGGAAATCTCCATTGGAAAGTATTGATTTTCTCTAAATTTGCAGTAGAATCTGCTAGTATCAGATAAACCTTTCTAGTCTAGTACTATATATTGAGACAGAAACAGAAACAGAACAAAAAACAACTGCCCTACTATATCAAGAAGGATATAGCATAAATTTAGGACTTAATTATTCAAATTTTTAAAATAGTAGTAACTGGTTATTTAAGTCAAGTTTGAGTACTGGCTATTTTGCTTTGCCTTTTGGCAAAGTCACTTAGCAATCATTTTACAAACACTTCTGACAAGTGAGTATATAAATTTACTTATAGTCACTTGGCAGAAGTGTTCGTGAAATATATCTCATATTACTCAGTGCCTTGCCAAAAAATACCAACCTGCCATGCAATTGATCATGACCATTCACCCCATCTACACCTACTAAAGTTACAAGACACAATTAATTCAATCATTAGGGTCATTTATATCACTGCTTTTCATTTTATCCTCCTAATATCACTGCATTCCTTAAAGGTTATACCAGCTTAGAAGATTAAATGATGTTCTTATAACTAAATAAACTATTTTTTGTTCTCTTCTATAGTAGTAAATAGGAGTAAGTATAGAGGAAAGAGATTTTGCTGCTACTAGGAGTGAGGCCCACAGAATCCACTGTACCTCCTTGTTCACGACATAATTCCAATCTCAGATCATGTAGAGGCTTCACTTATATATCTACCCAACAGACACCTATACAACCTATTAGGGTGATCAGGTATGATAAACTGAGTTAATACTATCTTTGTAAATTATACAGCTAATCCTGGACCTCACTGTTTGGTATTATACAATGTTGAGACATAGAAGCGATTAAAAATATTCAGTTGGACTGTACACCAGGACATCAGTGTTACCTTTGCCAGTAGGGTCTGACTATTTTTTTTCTTTTTGTCTCCTCAATTCCCACTAGGCATTGTCTCTCATCTATTGATCAGAGGCAATTTCAGACAACTAGCATGAGGTCCAATTGAATGTGTTAATATGGTAATTCTGTTAATCTTTTCTCTTAACATACTTTTTGCTTTTAGTAATGGTTCTAATTACTCAAAATACCAATAAGAACAGGAATACCTGACTCTTAAGAGGGTTTTTTTTTTGCTGCAATTTATAATTATAATGGGTGTTTTATTCTCATAGTTGATAGTTGACAGTTGATCATTCATACTTATTTACTATCACTAACCTTGGGGTTGCCCCACTGGCACTACACCATTACCCTGGTATGGCCTATAGTGTAATCGCAATTAAACATTATCTCAGATTATGAACACTTCCATCAGCAAAAAAAAAATCTGTCTTTTGTGCTCCACGGTGAGCCATGTCGTTGAGTTTTACGTTTTGGCTAATCGCGAGTGACCCCGGTTAATCATGATGCTTCTGATTGTGTCCCCTAATGATCAGATACAAATCTTAATTTTAGCAAAATATGAGCTATTTTTATCAATATCTCATAGACATTTTACATTACAAAGTTGTATGTTATAAACTCAAATTTCTCAACTTCGGTATGTAAAAGGTCCGTGAGTTCTTAATCAAAATTGCTCATATTTTGCAGAAAATAGAATTAATATCATCTTCTTTAGTCAAACTAACGGGATTTTTAATATCGCGATCATAGGACTCACGATGTGCCAAAACGTAAAACTCAACAACATGAGGCACAGGGGGCAGGCTGTTTTTTTGCTGATGAGTCTGCCAAGTGACTATACAAAGCAAACACTACTCTCTAACCCACAAAGTACACCCCACTTTTCTATCAAAATATAAGTACTCCCACTCTCTAATCAAATACTCCTCATCCCTCCATCAATTCATTCTGCCCCTCTATCAATAGATAATTCTTTACTACTTTCACCCAATATAAAGCTTCCTTTTATTTTTTTCTTTTACAATTAAACAAATCTGTTCTTTTCTAAGTGAAACACTATGGGAAGACTAATTAGGCTAGCACAGATATTGTTTTTTCTCTAGTTCAAATTAGAGAAATGTGTTTATATACTTCAAAAAATTATATGAAAGTTCTGGAAGGCTTATTTATCACCCAGGAAATTAATAATACCAATATCTATTTCATAATTGACACATTCTATAATATCAAGGCTATATTCATCTAAAAATTGAATGATGGTCGCACAGTTGATAGAGACCATATTCAACTACAAACTGGAAACTATTATATTATCTCAAATGATAAGTTTGAATCATAAAAATAGTTCAGTAATTTACTCTGTCACTAGAGATTATAGGTTTTATCACCCTCGAAAATGATACACCAGTAAAGAACTTAATTACACTTGAGTCAGAAAGTCAGATAGATTCATTTTCCAAGTCTTTTTGGCTACAAGATCTATGATGCCTTTTTACCAGCAAAATCTCAGGACTGTAGTTCTACAATCTGTTAGTTTGGGTAACTAACTCAAAGGAATAGAGAAAGCTAGGCCGGATCGTATTCGAGATAACGGAGGGAAGTCAAGAAGGCTTAGGAGATGATGGTTCGATAAAGGTAAAGTAATAGAAGTTCTCGAATTTTTATACTTAATAACTTGTTATATTATTAAGGTCTCTTCTCTGTTGCTTGATTTTTCTCAAACTCCAGGGAATAGCCCTTACTACTTATACTAAATTCTTGCTACTTCCTGTTTCCTAACAATCATGTATCTTTCTAAGATTTCATCTTTGTCAAAGGAAGTGCGAACACTCTTTGACCCTGAATAATTGCCCCACTCGAACTCAGAGAACTCCCGACATCTATTTCATCTGAGGGCGTCCCCACTCTACCAGTAGATAGTCTTCGATCTCTTCGCCCTAATAGACTAAGTTTATATATGTGGTCGCAATGCCAACATACCAATTGTCTTTTATCGTGAACTATCGAGTGATCAGTTCAAATAGCCAGATATTAACATATAATACATAATATGCATATGCACCGGATAAGGAATAAAGTATTCTCACTTTATCTTTCCAATCAGTAACCATCTTCATGGAACATGAGTTCTTCCGGTATCCCGAATAGTCAACATAGATGCCCCCAATTACTCCTACAACGGTGAGTTGTGGTTGGACATACACTTCTCCATTACGGTAGCCCAGCCTCTACTAATAATATCAGTGAGCTATTCTCGTGTGCGTAACACAATCATTGAACCTCCTTTAATACAAGATCTTCCACCAAAGCATCAATAGTATTGGGACCTAATGGGATATAATAAGTAGATGGACATCTCCCTATGCATAAGTCTAATAGATTAATCAATTCACTACAGCACGAACCATCTTCCTTACACCTCCGGCGATTGAAATCTCAACACCACGAGAAATCATCGTCAACATCCACCTCCCGCACTCCCAGTGAGCTGCAACTCCCTATGATAGATTCGGACTTGGGCACCCGTTTCTTAGGGCCTGTCCCTACATCCTCTCAAGTTTTTGCTTCGCGTCTTCTCCTGGCTTCCTTACAGTTGTCTCGCGTCCTCGTTTAGCATCTACACGGTCGGCAACCCCTCGTCATACCTGCGTTTCGTCGTTTAGCTTCGGGCGATCTGTGAAGTAGCGGCACTGGTGGCCTTGCTTTCTGGTATTGCACTCTCTCCTGAACGGTTCGGTCGGTACAGTCGCATCGCGAAAAATCGTGACCCCTTGGTGGTCCTCGTCTCCTGCGTCACTGTCCTGGGTCTACCCCTCCTCTCCCCCGCTTGGTTTCGTCCCGTGGCTCGGTTACAGCCAACACCCCCCCGCACGCCGTCGGCCTATCTTTAGGCCGGCGCACCTCCCCCCCTCACGCTCGGCGGCCTGCGCCACCGGCACCTTTCCGCCACTTTCGCCTTAGACTCGTGGACTCCCTCGGCTCCCCCCGCCACACGCTATCCCATTAGCCCCGACTGCCTGGCCTATATGGCCCCGGTACTATTACCCTCGAGTATGGCTACGTATCTTTGGTTTTCTCCTTGGGATCGGCAAACGTTCTTAGTGACGGATGGGCTTTCTCTTGGTTTGATTTCCTACGGGTTTTGGTATTTTTGGTTTGGCTCACTGTCGGGTTGTTTCTTGGGTTTTTCGGTAGATGTTTTTGGCTTTTGTGGTTTTCATGTATATACTTTGTTGTTGTATTCAGCGCCCGGGCGCTTGGTGCGGGTTTTAGACCAGGGGTTTTTGCCCCACGGTTTCCACCGCCTCGACGATGGGCTGGACTGTAGTTGGAGGTTTGTTGCGGCTGTATCCCTTGTGGATGTATGCTATTTTTGTACCTTAAACAAAATTTAAAATATGATAAAAAAAAAAAAAAAAAAAATCAATTCACTACAGAATAGTATCCTGCACTTCTCAGGGGTATATTCAGTCTTTGCTAAATAGGAAGTAACTATCTATCTTGATGTATTAATTACAATATATTTAAGTATTTGTATATTAGCTAATCATTTTATTTAATAACTACAAGACAGATAAATTGGATCTATCTCTATCGGATTGTGACTTCCAGTAATACATCTGGAGGAAGTTACTTGACAATCTAGACTACTCAGTGGACAGGGTCTTAAGATTTCATTATAAACAAGCCATGTTAATTCATGTCAGAGGAGAGTAATACTGGGTTAAATAGAATACAATACTAGGCCTGATAGCTAAGGGTACACGGAAAGAAAATTTATTTAAATTAATGAGTCTTTTGAAATATCAAGACAATCCAGTATGAGCCTACTATATATCAAAGGAGGTAGCATCCTAGAGAAATAATGAGTTGCTTAGATATGTGAATTGTATATGAAGTAACGCTAGGAAGAATAAATACTCAGATTAGAGAGAAATCAAGACTTCGGTTAGCGGCTCTAATATGTATCCTCTCTTCAAGGCCACCTTTGAATATAGATGAATTATACCAGATGAATGAAATCTGGGAATGGTCCATTTATCTCGATAATGATCATACCTCAGAAATATCACCCTCAGGCTTGCTAGGTTATTTTCATGAACTTATCACTTAAGGTAAAGGTACTTCAACTATTGGGCTGACCAATTTTGCCTCCAGGAGTATATCTATACACATATTGCCTTCTTTGACAGCACCTACTCAATGATAGTAAAAACTTTCTTGATATATCTCAACTTCCAGCACATTCAAGATCTTTCAGCTGACTAATTTTGCAACTCTCAAGACACACCATTCCTTGAATATTCTTTTGCAAATTGGGAAACACACCCTACTGAAGCTCTCAGATCACAAAAAGACAACT
Source organism: Tuber borchii (assembly GCA_003070745.1). Lineage (NCBI taxonomy): Eukaryota > Fungi > Ascomycota > Pezizomycetes > Pezizales > Tuberaceae > Tuber > Tuber borchii. Next base: position 11,287 of record NESQ01000462.1, read on the forward strand.
ACCCTTGACTCCTTGGTCAGTTCAATAGTTATATATCTGCCGAATCTTTTTGGGAGTGAATCCATCAGAGGTTTTGCATTGAATAGAGTCATTATGGTGAGTCCTTTTCTGCCCTACATTGTATCTCCTACTTTAGCATCACCGAGGTCGCACATGCCTTGACAAAGAAGAGCCAATTGAATGTGAACTAGAGAGATCGTGTGAGTGACTCAACACATATGGGTTGCAGGATATGGGCACAGAGAGGCAGTGAAGCTTCTCTTGCAAACAAAAGCTATTTTACCCGATCAGCAAGCATGGATTACAGCTGGACAACACTCTTGTGAGCTGCTAAAGATTGATACAAGGGAGTGGTAAGGTTATTTCTTGAACAGCAATTCGTCAATCTCTAGAGGATCAGCAATCAGTGGGGGAAGGCAGCATGAGTAGTGGGTCTACTTTTTGGTCGGAGATCAGTGGAGCTGATAGCTCAAGTAAATCCAGTCAAAAACCACTCATGTGAGCTGCTGAGAATGGCAACGAAGGAATAGTGAACTACTATTGTCAGTCGACAAAATTAACCGCGGACTAACGATCAATGGCAGCGCAACCCTCCTCCCCACCCCACACTTTCAATACCACCTAAAGCACTTTCTCTAGCTCAAATACTAATTTTTACTATTAAATTTTATTCTATCCAGTACTTGCATTTTTGATTTTATTTTCCTGGTTTTAATGATAATGGGGTTGGTTGAGTGTTGTCACGGCTGAAATTTTCCCTCTTTGTTGATCCGCGGTTAATTTTGTCCACTGACAATATTAGTACCAGAAGATGTCCAACCCGATAACGTAAATAAATACGGCCGAACATCGCTCTGCTGGGCTGTTGAGAATGGGTATAAAGGAGTAGTGCGACTGCTGTAGGTGTGGAATGTGGCAACTTAGACATTCCGGATGCAGTCTTGGGCCAAACACCACTCTCGCGGGTTGCCGGGGAGGGTTATGAGGGGATAGTGAATCTGCTGTTGCGGTGCGAAGACACTAATCCCAATCGTTCAGGTGAAGCTGAACACCGCTCTCGTTGGCTGCCGAGAACAGTCATGAAGGAATAGTGAAGCTATTTTTGTGCGGGACGATGTCAACCCTGATAGTACTGAATAAAGCTGAACGCCCCTCTCGTTGAATATTTGAACGGGGAGGGGCCATGGGGGAATAATAAAGTTACTGTTGGGGAGGGAAGATGTCAACCCCAACTCTCCAGACACATTTATGGCTAAAAGCCGCACTCGTGGGCTGCCATGAAGGGCAATGAAGGAAGAGTGAAGCTGCTGTTAGGTTTGAATGATGTCAACCCCAACAGTTCAAGTGAATCTGGTCCAACACCGCTCCCCCTTGCAGCCGAAAACGGGAACGATAAAGCGATAGGATTGCTACAGGCCCGGCATCCTAGACCTATCCCGTAATGTGGTCTCCGCTTGGTCTTCGCTTAGTTTCCTAGGGTATATGCTCTTGTCTCATGGAAACCGCCCTCTGTTGGTCCGATTTGTGTCACATGAATATGAGTTTTGCCTTTGATACTTGATTACTTTTTACTTTCAGCCTTTCTTCAGGCCTTTAGGGATCTTATAAGGTAGGAGTTTCTTAAATAATTTGATCTTTCTCTCACTCCTGGGAAGTCTCGCTCTTTTATTACTGTCGCGGGCAGCCATGGGGATGGTTATGCTGCAGTACGCAAATCATCGTGAATGTTTGATACCGTCACTCTAGTCGCTTAGCAGCAGTGTTCCCAAGCGTCCAGTCCGTCCGTCTTTGGCCTAGGACGGGACGGACGCCAAGTTGGAGACCCTTGCCCGGGACGGACGCTGAGTGGCAGTCCGTCCTGATCTATGCCCGGGACGGACGGCCGGGCCTATAGGTGTCTTAGTTTATGTTTCATACTTGAATCTCATGAGAATTAGGTTTGTGTTATGAAGAACCGAAGTATTGTTATTCTAATGTAGAGAAGATCAGGCTTGACTATCATATATCAAATTTCGCTATAAATCAACTAATGCTTCCAGTGATATCTGATCCTGGTTCCGAGCACACTGAACCCATTCCACTTCCTTGACCTGGCCTTTGCGCTCTATCCTCCAAATCTCGCAGCATGGTCTCTACTTCCACTAATGGCTTCTCAGAAATGAGACCTGCCTTTCTCCAGGACTTCATACATTGGCATGGTTCGCTTGTGTGCCGCTACCTTGAAGCTGTAGTGTGAGACGGCGAAAGGGTTTTAAATTTTGCAGTATCGTAGCCAAATCATCCCAATCATCTCTAGTTAGTTCATCGGAAGTAATAAGATCGGGGTCAATAAGGTCCGGGTCCACGATTTCGAACTCAGAACTTCCAATTTTTGACATACGGTGGGCCTTCGCTTTCCTTTCTTCCGTAATAGCGGTTCCAATAAAGCCCTCCATGATATCCCTCAACTCAAAAGCCCGTTCAAGGGCATCCGCATCACTAGACCAGCGAGTAACATTTCCAACCAATAGTATTAGCGGTCTAGTATATTCTCTTCCTCTTACTAGTCGAACCTTCTGGGCAAATCGATCGCGTCGTTGGGGGGTTCGAAGTATCCATATCCCAATGTTATGGAGCTTGCCCATCGGACCTTTCTTTCTCCAAGACTGTAAGAGATCCCCCTCCTTTGCAATATCGCGCTTTTCGCTTAGGGAGGAACGCGTCTGGAACGTTAAGATGCATGCCAGAAATATCGCCCGTAATTGTAGCAGAACTCTCACCGGCCGGTATGTTTCCCGCGCTTGAATTTGACCGAAATGTGGGAGTTAACAATCCTGATGGGGCAGAACTTAAGCAATCACTATGTGCTGAGCTCTCATTTTTGAGGTCAACATCTACCCTGAAGTCGTCAGAAAAGTATGGGGGTAGGACTTGAGAAATGGAGTCAGAAAGGTGTGTCCGGGGCATGTAGATAGTAGCAAGAGCTAACAAGTAGCGCTTGTCCTCCCTTAGGACGGTAGGTATCTGCAAATGACGGCTGGTACCTACAGGTAACGCCCGTCCTCACTCAGGACTGTAGGTACCTACAGGTAACGGTAGGTAGACGCCAGTCCTTACTCAGGACGCCCGTCTTTACTCATGACAACCGGGCCCTACCGGAAGTTACCATTTCCAAAAAAGACGGCAGGCCCGCCCGTCAACCTACAGGACGGCCGTGTTTAATAAAGACGGACGCCTTGCCCGGCCGTCCTTACCCACCCGGACTGGACGGACGGGACTATATGACGCCAGGGCCCTGGCGTCCGGACGGGACGGTTGGGAACACTGCTTAGCAGAGTAGAAACAGGGGTATTTAAGGGACAAAAGCGGATGAGAGAATACCATCATCACCGCACCTAGAAAATAATCAACTTTCCTCAGCTGTTCATTGTCCTTTATCTAATTCTGCAGCCCCGGTATCAAAATTGTCTTTCGGAATTTCCATTCCCCCTCAACGAATGCCAGGGAACCCTGAACACTGGAAAGTACAATAAACTCTTGTTTTCATTTCGTTTTCTTGTCCTAATGGAGTGGAATGTAATGGTTGATAGAAGATTGCCCTTCAGGTACACGGCTGGTAGACGCACTTGGGGTGCATGAGAGATTCGTAATATTTTTCTGGCGTAACAACTGCAACACACCACTTTATCTATCACTCAAAATGTAGATTCAGACAATATATCCAAAATCCTAGTTCCCTACCCTTTTTTTCGTTCATCCCACTTCTTTTTTTTTTTCTCCCCCTTGACCAGGTTTCGGAAATATCATAGATACATTCAGAACACTCATCATGAGGCATCACTCTTCCACGCCCTCCTGATAGTTCCCATCGAGTGATACTTTATGAACACACTTTCATCGGCAACTAAGCAAGCCACCATCACGCGATATCACTCGTAGAATTTGCAAGGGCCAAGTATAATACTCCTTTTTGGCCTCATGCAGCTAGTATGATATAATACCGAATTTTCCTGATTTACACCGCCCCACGTGATAATTCAATTTCAAACACCCGGGATACTACAAGTACCAATGCTACTCACTAAAATAAAAGTCTACCCCCCCCTCCTATCATCAGTATTGAAATGGGGGTCACAAAAGGGGATAGGAGTGTGGAAGTCTAGAGAAAACAAGCTCGAGAGGGAATGATATATACGATAAAAGGAAAATAAGACGAAAGGAAGAAACGTGCTGGAAAATGATATATAACGCGAGTAGAAGCAAACGAGTTAATAATAAGTTACGCAACTATAGTTTCCAAAACCCCCCGACCCTTCCCTACTCGAGCAGTATAGTAGGACACCACACGTTGCCATGAGGGAAGTGCAGTTTTGAGCGGCCCCTCCTCGCGTGTAGGTAAAGGTGGGGGACAGACTTTCTTTCGGCGACTACAATCCGCCTCTTTCGAGTGGGACGGTAGCTATCGCTTCTTTTACCGGGAATTGGTTCGTCATATTGTTTAACACCAAATCTCAGCTAACCCGGTTTCTAAGGGAATTTATTAACAAACACTTGCCGTAAGCCTCATTGTATTTGGTGCTGTAGTGAGCTAGGTACACATCGATTCCCCTCCCCGCTTTGCATTAAGCCGGTCAAGAAGCCCAAACATCTTTCTCTCCCTACTCTTCGGGCCGCTTATGATATCACTAATAGCGTCTCAATCCTCCGACGATTCGTAATTCGGGTCAAAGAAGAGCTCTCCAGTACCCTTTATATTGATAAGTACCGCCTGGGGAAAATTCCAGCCCAAAAGCTGATCAGACGGGCAAAGTGGACGATCGAGGAATTTCTTATATACATGACGACTAGTGGGACCACCACGGCCGACGGCAAACGGTGAGAAGCTGACAATTTTATAATCATCCTACACAATTATTAGCTCCGAAGACTTAAAGATCTAGAATTTCTTACGTTCGGCTTAATTGACACATCATAGGAAGCAAAAGGTTATGTGCATTTGCAGTAAGCAATATCCCATTCGGCGGATAGTTGATAGATATGTCAGACTCAGTAGCCGGGGGAACGGAGATCCAACGACTGAAGTGGTAATTGTTCTAGTGCCCTTCGTATGCCAAAGGAAATATATGAGTGGCATAGAAGCTGGTCCAACCATTATCACTAACCCATAATGCTAGCGAGCCCGTTAAAACGCAACGCCAATCTCGCTGACGTACGGCATCATGAAACGATTCAACAGGTGTTGTTGTTGGCCTCTCCGAAATTGCCCGAAGTAGAGGGACATCATCGGTAACAGTAACGTAACCTATCTAGGGTGAGTGACAGTCAATAGTTGAAGTACGGAAGGGATCTACCATTAGTGACGGTGAAGCAATTCCCTGGTTGAAGTGGGAGTTATCTCTAGCAACTAATGGCCCGCCGTGGAGTTCTAGGTCGAAAGTCTCGCTAAAGATACAGAATATCTCAACCATAGAATAGAGATTAGCATTGGCCAGGTCTCGATTCCTTTGGTTGAGGTTAACTTATGCCTGTGCTGGGATATCATACTTCGGGGGTACTGTACCTGCGCACTAATATATACTGGATTTACGGATCATATACCTCCCTGCATTATTCAGGCTGGTGGGAACACTACGTCCGCTTGACTGCCGGAGTGGTGAATTGTAGACCCCCATCAGCGAAGCGTAGGGGCGCTGTGAGGAGATTTTTACTCCGCTATCGGAAACACTGTACCGTGCGCTACCCAGATTTATGTTGTTTTCTATTACTGCTTTTAAACTTGTGATAGCGGCGGTTGCTCTAGTTAAGGGCATTGTAATATTGCCGTACCTTTCAGTTAACAGCCAGTCCCTAGTACTTTGCCTTAGTTTTGAAGTTGGCTGTATAAGTCAGATTAAAGGTTCAAGGCCGATGGCTTGTAGCGAGGCAAGCGTCCCAGAGGGATTGAGTGGTAATGGGATTACCGATCTTGGGACCTGTGTTGCTATTTATCCAGGGGCTTCGATTCATCATATTTTTAACATCACATCTCACCGCTCGCTCGGATTTGGGGTAATTTATGAAGAGATCGGTGCTAAACCCCGATTTTTTTCCTAAAATGTTGTAGTGCCCTTAGTACACGCCACTTAACATCCTAACGTTGCTTCAATTCCCAACCCCCACTTGCGTTAAGACGGCCAAATAGCTCGAACTCCATTCTCGCTCCAGCTTTTGGACCGCTCATGATCTCACCCATCATGTCCGAGCCAGGCGGGAAATCTTGCTCAAAACAAGGCTCTCCATCCCCTTTCATATTGGTGAGCACGGCCTGACGAAAATGCCACGCTAGAAGCCGATCGTCCGGCCAACCAATATTGGTGAGGAGCAGCGGATTGAGTCGAGTGGGGAGGTTAAAGAAAAGGGGCTCGGGTCCGAAGCAGACGATCTTGTAGTTATCCTACACAATCATTAGCTACGAAGGCTTCAATATTTCACCTTTCATACATAGGGATTAATTGACAAAAGATAGGAATCAAAGAATCCGTGGATGGTCCGGTCCAGCAAGAGCCCGTTCTGTACGGAGTTGATTGATCCATAGGACTCCTGGGCCGGTGGATATTGGATCCAATCACTGTACTTATGGGCTATCCAGTACTCCTCGTATGCCAAGGGAAAAATATGAGCGGCGTCCAATCCTTCGTATCTGCCTAGCAAGGCGGGTCTACCAGTTATAACGCATCCGGGGTCTCGCGCACGCACTGCCTCACGGAACGAGATGGTGCGGGTTCCGGATATCCCTGAATCCGTACGAAGTAGCGGGACATCCTCGGTGAGAGTGACGGAACCTATTCGGAGTACCTCAGCAACCCTAACCTAGAAGCCAATCAATGGGGACTGTATATTTGGACGGGGTGTATATTTTCCTAGTCCGCGACCGTACAGAAGAGACCTACAATTAGTGGCAATATAGTAATTGCCCTCTTGAAGCTGATTCTCGTCTTCTTCAATCAATTGACCGTTATGGTCGCGTAGCTCGAAGGTGTCGCTGAACACGCAGAAAAGCTTCACCATGTAATAGAAATTGGCGTTGGTAATACCTGGTGTGACCCAGAGGCCTCCGAGTACGGTATCAGGATTGTCGGAAGCGTAGATGAAAGTGTTGCGCGATCCGGAGCGATCGACCGGCGGCATGCGGGAATGTTTGGTCGATGGGCTGCTTGGCAACAGTAGGACTTACCGGAGGTTGTGGATGTGAGAGAAAAGAGCAAGGTGGGGACAGAGAGAAGCTTTTTTTTTTTTTTTTTGTTAAATCCGTGGTATGATTTTAGGTATATGACAAGCATCTCCTAGGGTACAACTGCTGCATTCGGGAAACATCCCATGGCAAATAAAAACCCAAGTCAAAACTCAACAAAAGAAATAAATCAAAACTCAAACTAATAATGTAAAAACACCTCATCAACGTGAAAATTTCCCATAAGGATTCCTTGCATCTTGTCCCAAACATATCTTGTCTTAAGACTGAACCTGACTAGCCCTCGTAAAAGGAAATTCATCCATACACAAAGGAAAATTAATCTTATTCAAGGAAATAAATGAAATCAAAACTTTCATCAACTCCCAGCCTTTCTTCTTTTCGCTCCACACAATAGACTTGGCAGAAATATCAAACGTATCCTTCGAGTGGCCCTCCCTCGCCTCAGCAAGTGAGGGGCACTCGGTTATCACATGTATAAAATCTTTTTCTCCGTTTCCACACCTTGGGCAGGTCGGATCAGCCTCAGCGTCCTTCCAGCCTTTGTGTGCCCTCAAGTAGCTTTTGCCGGCCCTCATCTGATACAGATGGGCCGCGGCAAACTTATGTGTTATCATAAAACGCCAGCATGTTCTGAAAGGCAGTGTGTAACCGTAATATTCAGGGTAGTTGCGCATCTTCCATCTGGTGTAGACGTCATCCCGGACCTTTTTGATCGTGTCTTCGTAGTACTTGTACTCTTCCAACTCGGGAGGACGCTATGGATTGGGTTTCTTTGGGACTGGCCACTCCTTGAAGATCAATCTGGCCCTTCGTGCAATTCCGTCAATTGGCAGAATGCTCTGGACCGACGTCAATGAAGTGGAATTCCATTGTTTCGGTTTTAGTCCCCCTCTCTTGCTGAAGACATGCCTCCTATTCGTAGGGTATCTGTATGTGTCTTGGATCGGGAAGCCAGGCAGCAGCATGGCTGTAGCAATGTTGTTTTCAGGCAACGCCGTGGCCCATCTAACTGTAGCCATGTCGCGTATTTGTTCGAGGTAAAGGTCGATCGGCATTAGACGAGCTTCGGCCGAAAGCACGTTGGTGTTAGTCTCATAGAAGCAATTCGTGATCCAGCGTTTGACTCTGTTCAGAAAGACCTCTATTTTGTGTACAGTTGTTCTGTTGGGGTCGAGGAATTCAGCGCCGTACAGTAGTGTGGGGATAATGATCCCTTTCACCATCCTTCGCGCGCTGTATGGTGTGAGTCTACCTCCCGGCGAAGAGAGCCTTTTGATGCGATCAAAGGCCGCTTGCGCTAGGGATAGTCTTTTCGAAAAATGTGTCCATGTGGCCATGTTGGAGTCGAAGTGAAAACCCAGCCATTTTATGGATTTGCATGCTGGTTGAATGCATTCCCTGTCCACCACTATGGGGTGCTTGCAGACCTCTGCTCACTCCCTTTCGGTACGCCAGTGCATCAATTCAGTTTTGTGAGTCGAGAAACTTAGGCTCAGGGTGGTGGCCTTGGCGTGGATTTGCCTATAAGATTCTTCAAGTAATTCGGTATTCCTTTTCCAGGATGGAGAGCTAACTGTGATTTGAATGTCGTCCACATAGGACGATCTGAATTCGTGCATTTGTCCGGGTATACCATGGAGCGGTGCCACATATATTACGAAGAGTATAGGCGACAGGGGCGACCCTTGAGGTATTCCGGTATTGATGTTGCACATCTTTCTGGGTGAGCCCGGAAAGATCATAGCGCATTCCCGATATGAGATAAAGTTGGATATCCACCTGACCATATAGCCTGGGACGTTTTGGGCACTTAGTTGTTCCAGTAAGGTTTGGTGGTCCACGTTATCGAATCCCCCTCTGATGTCAAGAAACATCGTGCTTGCTTTTAAGCCAGCTGCTTGTGCTTCTTTCACCCAGTATTTTAATGATAATCCTGCATCGAAAGTCGCCCTCTGCGGTAGGCTGCCTGTCTGGTTGACTTTATATAGGCCATTCGATTTTGCAAATTTCATGAGTCTTTGGTTAATTATCCTTTCGGCTATCTTCGAGAAAGTCTGCATTAAGGCGATAACTCTGTAGCTCGCGAAAACCTCGTAATCCTTTTTTCCCGGTTTGGGCAGAAGGATTCCTAGCGTGCTCTTCAGGTTTGGTGGGTGTATTGACCATCTGAACAAATCGTCCAGTAAGTCTAGAATAATTTCGCGGTTGATACCATAGATGCCTTTCCATACGCTGTAAGGTACTTGATCGGGTCCCGCGGCGGATTTATTGCTACACTTGCCCAGGGCAAGTGATACTTCCATAGTGTTAACTTTTTCATACTGTTCGAGGCTTTGCAGTTCTGGGTTGCAAACTGGTACAGGCCTCGGGTTGGGTGGAAAGAAGTGTTGCATTATGGCGTTATTGAGCTCAGTAGCTGACGTAAAGTTGCTACCCCCTGGTACCAATGAGCCTAACCTCTTTTTTGTGAACTGATGTGCTGTCCACACGTCATTTTTCTTTGCATCTTCCAGAAAGCTCCTCCAGTGTGCAGCCTTATATCTTTTCACTGCGTTCTGGTACTTCCATTTCGCTTGTTTGGCGGTTTCTTTCTGCCTCGGGTCTTTACGAGCAATCCTACCCAGCCGACAGAAGTCCTTCCGGAGTTGTGTGAGTTCTTGGGTCTACCACTATTTCGACCATCTGCATGGCCTCTTCGTAGGGGCGTATTTTTTGAGTGTATTGATTATTAACGAAAGGTTAAACTCGAAGTTTTCGATTGCTTTCTCGGGCTCATTCGGTAACGTCCATCTGAGTGTAGTAATGCCTTCTTCACCGCTGTCCGCCATCAGCCTCTTCAGATCCTCTTCGATTGCTAGATTAGGTTTCCCGTCAATCTTCTATTTGATCTCGTTCCAGTTAGGAGCTGGTCTTGCCATGCTGTGAGGTTTAGAGGTGACAGTAGTTGTTATCGCGATATGATCTGAGCCTATGTGTAGTATGTTGGCCTTCCAGTTTTCGATATAGTCTGAGAGTTGCCTGTTAGCTAGGCTATAATCGATCACTAATGGCCTGTGTGTTGGTATATCCGGGGTTCTAGTGTAAATGCCCGGCTCGTTTAGTATTGAAAACTCGTGTAGCCCAGCCACCCTCAAGTACTGTTCTCCACGTCATCTTTCGTTAGGTGTTATATCCCTTTCCAGATCTGAATAAAGGTTGTGGACGTTGAGGTCTCCTACTACTAGAGTAGGGTGTTGAAATGTTTTAAATAGCTCTGTGGGGGGGACCGTATTGGCTCCATCCACCTGCCTGTTATAGGTATTAATCAAAGAAAATTTTTCAAACCCCCCTACTATCTTATTTCCATCCGCCCTTGACAACAATAAATGAAATACATCAATAGCAGGAGTAAAACATAAATAACTAAAATCCTTAAGCGTAAGCAGGTTAGCGTAAATTGCCACCCTGACCTTACTACCAGGCATATTAGGAAATAAAACTTGAAATCCAGGTGCCCTCAAAGGTTCCCCGTTAAACAAAGGTACATCTTGTAAACAAACAAAAGAAACATTCCTATTTCTAATGAGCGAAAATAAAGTTAAAAACACCATATTGCTTCCTCAGCAATTATGTTGTATTATTGAAATTTTTGTTAAAGGAGTGTCGCGGCCTAAATCGATTGATTCAACCATTATTCTTTGCTGGTATCCATTGCCTCAGTAGAGCGGGGACCTCTAATTTGGCTGTAGTGTTTCTTGGCGTCCTCTTTAGCTTTGACCTTTACGGGGCAGCTGGCGTGGTAGGCCGGGTGGTTCCCTCCGCATGCAGCACATTTGGATGGAGTTATTGGACAACAATCTGCAATTACCTTTCTATCGCCTTTTTGCGGGCATGTAGGGGATGCGCACTTGTATTCCTTCAGTCTGTGTTCACCGGCACAGATAGGGCATGTGTGTTTATTGTCTTTATACCCTTCTTCTGGGTGTCCGTATTTGTAACATTTGCGACATTGTTTCGTGGGGTTGGCTTGCCACATAATTGCAGCTTTCTTCCATTTACCGTGAACCAATACGTTAGGGATGTCTTGGTCGACTAGCTCCAAGGGTATTGATACTACCATCGAGGTATACTTCTTGGTGGCCCTTATCGTTGGGTCTTTTTGTAGGAACCTTGCCTGGGATACTGTGATTTGTTGTGATACCATCAGGCTCTCTTTCATAACCGAGGCCATAGTTACGCTATCATTGGTGGTAGCTTCTAGGGAGACGCCGTGTATGACTATTTGGGTTTCCGTTGGAGCTTTCCTAAATTCTTCGTAGTTTCTAGAGTCTTCTGGGAGCATTGCTTTTAGAGCTTCCGTCATGGGCTTGAGGTTGTTGTCGTATTCTTTTGCTTCCACATTTGGTGGTGTGGTCAAGGAAATTGTACCGGTTGTTGAGTTGATCTGAATTTGCATGTTTGTGGGTGCAGTGCACCCAAATTCCCGCGGCTTTCTCGTAACTGCCATGTTGATTTTGGGTTCTAAACTTAAGGAGTTTAGAAGTGGAGCTGGGTCGGACCTCGTGGAGTAGATCCGTCTTTTTGCTATTGTAAAAGACTTGGGGCGCAACTCGGTAGAGGTTATCTGGCCCCCACCCTCCATTTCAGCCGCGTCATCCGGTGTCTTGGCGTTCTTAGTCTGCTTATTTTTCGGGTTGTGTGGAGGTGTGGGTCCGACTGTGCGAGTCCTTTTCCTTCCTTTTTTGGGTGTCTGTAGCGTTGGCTTATCGCTAGGAGTTGCCGCTGCTTCAGCATAAGACATGGGCTGTTGTCTTTTCAAAATGCTGACTTGTGGTGTGATTTTTGCCGTGGATGCTGCCACATTCGTGGAGAGGTCCCTGGCATTGTTTGAGAGGTTCGTGACGGTCTCGCTTAGTGTTTTAATCTGTTGCTGCAATCCTAAGATCATAGCCAGCATCTCGAGCTGAAGGGTCACCGTGGTAGTTTCACCGTCTGTGAACTCCCCTTCGTCGGGATTTGCGAGTTTTTCCCTCAGCGCTGAGGCTTCAGGGAGCGATAGGGTGGGGAGTGCTCTTGTAATTCCAGTTAAGATTTCTTGGAACCAAGGGTCTTTGTGAGGTGCTCCTGGGGTAGGGGAGTCTGTCGCCATGTTTTCACTTTCAAACTGGGAAGCTATACCAGTTTTTTAGCTTGGTTGAGTTGGGGCGGCCTGTTGCCACCGGGGTATCGTGGCCGAGGTTCTTGGTGTTGAGCTCGGTTGCGTCCGGGGATGTTATTGGTCTATTTCTTTCGCGCGGAAAATAGAGGGGAAGAAGCTTGGGGACAGAGAGAAGCAAATATGATATAAGAATACCAGTGCGACCGGGAAAAGGCGCTTATGTAAGCACAACCCCCTGATCCCTCCTCACTTGACTTACCTAAAAACCTGAATAACGTATCCCCTCGGCCGCTGAGATCCCATCTTTTAATCGCACGAGAACACTGCAACCTAGCATTCACCCATGTCAAACGACAAATTCAAATATCGTGTTGATAACACCTTCCGCGATCCAGAGGCCTCCGAGCAACCTGTCAAGACTATCGGAAGCTTAGATCTGAGCATTACGAGATGTCGAGCGAGCGAAGAGCGCCATGTATGCGAGCCCATCTTGGTTAGCCGAGGCGGGTGCTCTCCAAAAAGCCGGGATTTAAAAACCTACCGGTACTGTAGGGACTTGAAAGGAGAGTTTGCGTTGGTGAAGAGGAAAATAACATTTGCAAGGGCAGGGGAGGGCAAATGAGCATTCAAAAGCTCCAACCACGCAACTTAATCTTTGCTTATCTGAGCGAGAACACCGTTTAGAAGCAACAGAACGACAGGGTGTCCGAGGCTGCAAGGACGGCGGAGGAGCGGAAGGAATGAAGCGAGGGAAGGACAGGAAGAAAAACAGGTGTGAGACATATTTTCATAGCTCGGGGATCACTCCGCTTGCGCATACGCGCACAACTGCCGCCCCAGAGTGCGGATATCTCTCATGCCAAGTATGGCCATTAAGCTGCTTTTTCCAACATAATTGTAACCTCAAGTTCTACCGAGTGATCGACCGTGATATTAGTAATTAATTACCCCCGAGACGAACACAACAGAAACGAGCTAGATGCCAAGTCCACGCTAAAAACTCGGAGAATATTCCTTCCTATTTTTGGTTTGGGGATAGATTTCTGAGTGGCTCCATTCTACTCCCCTCGCGAGAGCGCATAATATACCTTAAACCACGAAATAATAGAACAATGTGCCATATATAAGTTAGCTCAGAACTCCCTACTTTGGAAAAGGGCAAGTCCAACAGAAGAGCACATTGTTCGATTATTACACTTTTTACGGTATTGATTAGGTCGGACACTAGTTCAGCAGGAGAGGTAGGATCGATTTGTATGTAAAAACTCCCTCGTGCACCTAGCTTACTTTGCCCTTCGGGAGATTAAAAAAAGGATTTAAAGATTTAATTTTAGGTACGAGGGGGAGAAAACCGACATCAGCACTATAGTACCAAGAAGGAATAACTACAGCCATTTTCGATTCACTCTATCTATTATAGAAACATATCGAGATTTCCAGATTTCCAGCCTGTTTCTAACCAAGTTCTACGCCTAATCCACTTCCAAAGTGGCCAGCCATGCCATTCTAAATAGCCTGTATAACCGTAAACTTTCCTTTCCCCACCCTCAACAGCAGAACCTCCCCATCCACTAACCACCCCTCCTGCACTGTCGCCATCCCATCAGAAATCTTCTCATTTTTCAATCCATGATACATTCCGCCACCTTTAATAATATTCTCCGCAGCACCCCTAGTCTTAACAGCTCCCACCCGTCTAGCAAGTTTAGCGATAATCTCTCCAACCACCTCTGTCTTGGGTATCTTGATGACCCGATCACCCCACACCGAGATGATTTCTGCCGCGGAAAGTGCCTTTTCTCCGTCCACCGGAAAGAGCAAATTTGTTACGAATTCTGCTTCCAAGGCTTTCTCTATGCCGTGTATAAGGGTGACGGCTTCTTTCGCTAGGAGGTTTCGGGCGATTCGGGATCCGGGGTTTGCAGTGTGAGCGTGTGTGACCGTGGCAATTTCGGAGAGAGGAAGCAAGGTGAACATTCCAAGATATTTTTGGACGTGTGTATCAGGGAGAGTGGCGAAGAACTTGGGTTTATTAGTTTAGGGTTTCCTTCTCTGCAAAATAGGATGGGCTTACCTGGTAAAGTTCGAAGGGTGTAGTTAGATTCTCGTCGAGCCAGATGGCATTGCCCGCAGATTTGCCAATTTTCTCACCAGACTCGGTGGTTAAGAGGGGGGATGTTAGACCGTAAGCTTCCGCAGCACTGGAGGTGGCTTCGCCAGTAGAGCCGGGCTGGTATCTAGATATCAAGTCGATCCCTGCCGTGATGTTTCCGAACTGATCACTACCCCCTATCTAGCCTATTGTGAGTATTCTCCAACCCCTCCAGAAACTTAGACGTACTTGTAGACGGCAGTTAGCGGTTCGGTATAAGTGCCAAAAGTCATAGGACTGCAGCAATTGGTAAGTAAACTCGGAAAAGTTGATTCCATTCCCAGAGTTCATCCTATCTTTGACGCTTTACGTTGAAATCATTAGTAATGTCAAGCACCACATGAATAGGCATTGCATTGAACGAACCTGTCTCGAGCAAGCATACTACTGACTCGAATATGCCGACCCACTGTAGCGAGAAATTCCACCAATCCTAGTCCGTCTAACCACTCTGCATTGGTTTTCAACTTCCTCTTTCCAAAGTTTGCCTCGTTATATCCTTTTGAAACCGCATATTCCCGGCCCCTCTCAAAGAATTTCTCAATTTGAGCCCACAAACCGTTAAAGGATTCATCAAGTCTCCGCGATGCAATTGAGTCGCGTTCTACAACTCTACCAGAAGGGTCCCCAACAGAAGCTGTAGATTTACCAACCTCGATAAACTGTCAGCTTTAACCCTTACGATCATCGGGTGAAAGTGGATATACCAACGCTATCACATGGTGTCCGTGGAGATAAAAATGGAGTAGATTTATGAGTGGAAGCAGATGGCCGACGTGTAACGAGGGGGCAGTAGCATCGACCCCAGCATAGGCTACTACAGGACCTGATTCCATAAGCTTGTCGAGTTGGCCGGCAGGGCTATAATTCCGAAATATATTAGAAATTTTGCCTCTTGAGGAACCAAAGCTAATAGAGCTGCGCCCTCAGCGGATGTAAACGAGATTTCTATATAATGGCTCTCTATGCAGCGAGCCCCAAGCGCGGCAAGCAGTCATAAATTATCGGCTAGCCTTTGGTAGGCTATATGGTTTTAACCCATAATTTAAGGAATTTTGTAAAACAATGATAATGTTGTAAGGAAAGCTTCTCTAAAACGGGAGTGTAGGGTAAGTCGTTTAGCGCTCAGAATGCTTACCTACCCAGTCACTTTCTGGACGAGACCTCGCTCCTCTAATTTCTTTAGCAAAGGTGAAGAGGATGAGCGGTTTAGTTGTAGCAATCTCTTTCCAGAAGAATTTAGCAAGACGGGATGCAGTAGCTTTCCTCTTGCACCTCCTCTGAGCAGAATTCCCGACAATGCTCGCATTTTTAAGAGAGACGAAGGTAAGCGGGACTGTTGTAAAGGTGTGAATTTTTGGTGTCTTTCCGGAGGCGCTCCCAAGAATGGTAGAGCAGGCGAAGAGATCCCTGATTCTCGCTCCCGGTAACCTGGTTGTTCGGAGTTGTGAAGGGATTGTGAAACTTGGATGTGGGAGAGAGGCGATAGGCCCAAGTGCAAAGTTTGTATGATACCGTGGAAAGAACAGAAATGGCGAAAGGAAGAGCAACCAATCGCCCTCGCAGCAGCGGCCTCCGCCCTTGTCAAAGATGTCGCTGTGGATATCCTGCAAGGGAAGTGTGGGAAAACGGCCTTCTCATACTACCGGTATGATACAAGCACTGGCAACAGTCACTTAATCTAATAACATACTACCGGTAACTATCATACTCGTACTGGCACTGTGCTGCTCCCGCACATATAGGGATATATCATCCCCACAATATCAATCCCAAGGTCTTGGCACCCCTAAGATCTTATCAGATGATCAAAATCATTGCAGGAGGGTATCATACCGGCACCATGCACAGGTCCCAAAATGGTGAGCAGAAATGGCATGTAAAGACCCAAACCATGCTACTTGTACTTTACACTTCCCCTTTACCATATATATCCTGAAGCTATAAAGAATTTGAAAAATTTAATTGTAATGATCCAAAATTCCAAACACCCATTCAAGTGCTTACAGATTATTACTCGAATACCGGTCCTCCAGTCCAAGTTAACTCACCAGATAATCCTCCAAGACCAGCGTACCAACCATACACTCGTAGCTCTCTCAACAATTCCTCAGCCAGTTTAGATACAGTACTCAAGTACCGGTACCAATACTAGGGTGCATCCTCTTACGGTACTTGTTAGTATGATACCGGTATCACACAGGTGCTGGTATATTCATTCGGCTCGATTCTTATTGGTTGCTTCTAGTTCCTACTAATATCTACTCGAGTACCTGTAACTTACCTTACCGGTATGATACAAGTATCACAAGTTCCCCCTCCAGATTCGATCTCGTCCTGCCTACCATGTCCCATCTCACTGCCGTAGCTACAAGTACGAGTCACGTTACCTATCTTGCTCAATCCACCTTTAATTAGTCGGCCGCACCTTAACCAGAAAGTCTTGGCAAATCCCTTACCGCGAAGAAAAAAGGAGCCGCAACTTGCCAAGATCAGCACTGCCATCTGATGACGAACCCAGATCACGTGCCCTCATTCACCATCCCCCGTTTCCGCATCTTGCCCTGATCGAAAAAAAGAACCCGCTGAGTTCTTCGAATTAATTGCAACTTCAAACAAGCATATAACAGCAAAACAGCAACAACAAAAAAGAAAGAGATCATGAGCTGGGCAGGTGGGTTCTAGCGTCGAGCTCGCAAGTCAGTGCTAATATGCCATTCCAGGCTTTAAAAAATCGGTTAACCGGACCGCGGTTAAGGGTATGATAAGAACTGGTAGCTTCCCGCCCCTCCCTCCCTCTCATGTCTTCAGCTTCCTCTAATGAATATCAGGCCAAATCGAAAAGACGAACGATCGCGATTATGAAGTCGAAGAGCGCCGCTTCAGAACTATGGAGGCCGCCGCGACAAAACTGCAGAAGGAGGCAAAGGGGTATCTAGATGCCTTGAGAGGTGCCATTCGATGACCACCAAATTCCTACTTTGGAGTTGCCATCAGTTAACATTTCATCACAGCTATGACTGCCTCTCAAATGAGGATTGCCGAGACGATCGATGCATTCTATGGCGATGCCGGAACCCGCGACGGAGTTAGCCGCTCGTACAAGCAAGCTGTCGAAGAGCTCGACGCCGAGACTATCAAGGCTCTGGACGGCCCTTACAGGACCACCGTCTTAGAACCTATCTCTAGATTCTGTGCCTACTTTCCAGATATCAACGAATGTTTGAGACCCCCCCCCCCCCCAAGATCACCGTTTCCAATTCATAACTAATAAGCTCGTGCGTTAGGTATAAAAAAGAGGAATCATAAACTCCTTGATTACGACCAGATGCGGGCAAAGGTCAAGAAGCTAGTAGAGAAGCCTGACAAAGATCCCGGAAAGCTGCCTAGAGCATGTCACCTTTCAACCACTGCTAAGACCTAGCGCCCTACTAACGCTCATTGCAGACCGAGAAAGAGGCTCAGATGGCCCGCGATGTCTATGAAGCTCTCAACGAACAGCTTACCACGGAATTGCCCCAGTTGATCGACCTCCGGGTACCCTATCTCGACCCTTCATTCGAGGCGCTTGTGAAAATTCAACTTAGATGTAAGCCCCTCACTCTTAACAGCTCCCCAGACACAAGTCATTAACTCCTTTGCCCTCCAGTCTGCGCAGAGGCATACTCCAGAATGGCCCAAGTCCAGCAATACCTAGACCCGAGCACCAGGGAAAAATACGCTCAAGGCCATCTTGACCAAAGGGTAGAACAAGTTCTACAGGAAATACGTGATCTTAGCATTGCGGGTGCTACATAAGCGGGGTTCTTTAGACGGGATGTGCAGTGTTCCCCTTTGATCAGTTCATGTGGTATACCGAGAGCTAGTTTATACAAAGGAATTGACTAGAAAAGAAAAGACCAAAGCTTGGGTTCATACAATTAGCGCGATTGATCATGTACGTATTTGTCCGGCGTTGGCAGCCCCAAACAAATATACATATTATACAAGGTAAAGTAGAGAGTTCAAAATCTATCATTTCTACGTTTTCCAACCCGCCCGAACTCCGAGCAATCAGGAAAAAAAAAAAAAAAAAAAAAGTGAAAAACCAGAAGTCACAGAAAAAAGGAGTGACATATCCCATACCTGCCGCTATTCACCCTCTCAGAGACACGCAAATTCGTAATTTCCATCATTTATACACCTTCGGCTTCCAACCCTTTTCCAGCTCCTCCGCCCTCCTCGCCTTCTCTCCGGCCTCCCGGACCTCACTCTCGATCCTCTCCCTCGCTCGCAAGATCTTACTCTGCAAGTAGAAACTCCCACCTTTCCCCGGCTCATTGACATCGAACAGCTTCTTGAACCGCTCCATCAGCATCGCCTCGTCCATCGCCCCATTCTGTGGCGGTTTGACATTGAGTATGCGGCAGGCTTCGTCAAGGGTTAACCCTGCGTGGGCTTTTAAAGTGGTGTTTGTACCCGTCGCGGCAGTAGCTTTAGCGTATTTTTGAGTTGCTTGCGCTTGCCGCCAGGCCTCCACAAAGGCGCGGCCGATGACCCGGCTACCTACGAGGGCTATCTGGGTTATGATTCGGTGGGCCTATAATTGCGTTTAGCTCGCATGCACGATTAGGATATGAGAAGGGCGGAAGTGGTACCATGTCGTATTGAGGGGTGGATTGTTGGTAGGGAAATTGGCGAATTTGAAGGCAAAAACACTTGGTTCGTCCGGAGGTTGTGTTGATCAGGTAGTTTCTTTTTCAAGTTTTCGGGGGAGTGGGTAGGGTAACTTTATGCGGGGCAACCCAACAAAGGAAAAAAAAAAAACGATTATCGTATTCGACCCAACATCGCCTCTTCTCCTCCTTCATGACACTGGAAGCAATTGCGCTTCCAAAACCTCCTCAAGATGGCCGACGATGCGATGGTAGTCAACTTCGATATCAGCCCAGATGCCTTCACAATCGTAACCCCAAAATTCAAAGGCGGCCGTTGGAAAGACCGGTTAAAAGCAAAGAAAGCTGTCGAGCACCGTGCAAGGAAGAGAGCTATCGAAGCTGCCGAATTCAATATTGCACGAACTACCCCTACCCCCACTTCCGAAACCGCAATAACAGCAGTAAGGCGCAAGCGCAGTGACGAAAAACCCAAGCAGAAGCCCGCACCGCAAGCTGTCAAAACAGGGGAGTTCGTATCCTCACTGTGGACCGGGAATCCCGAAGCTGCGGGTGCTGTCACGGACGACAAAGGGGAGGAAGGAAAGGTGAATGAGCCATCGAATGCTCCACTAGCGGATGGATCCGCCACATTCACAACACTGGGATTATCCCCCATACTCGCGAACCACCTTACGACAAAACTATCTCTCAAAGCTCCCACGGCCATCCAGCGATCTGCAATCCCCGAACTAATATCCACCGACAGTGACGCTTTCATCCAAGCCGAGACTGGATCGGGGAAAACATTGACTTATTTACTACCGATAGTAAACCGCATCATGAGCCTCTCTCTATCTCCTCCTTCTGCTCAGCAAGATGGTGAGAGTGCGGCAAAGCAGACCAGACATTCCGGCCTCTACGCCATTGTCCTTGCCCCGACCCGCGAACTGTGCCGGCAAATATCAACGGTCCTATCCACACTAATCCACTGTAAGAACGGCCCCCACTGGATCGTTCCGGGTGCTGTCAGCGGCGGTGAGAAGAAGAAGAGTGAGAAGGCACGGTTGAGGAAGGGGATTAATATACTAGTTGCTACACCCGGGAGGTTACTGGATCACCTCGAGAATACGGAGAGCCTAGACGTTAGCCGGGTGCGGTGGGTTGTGCTTGATGAAGGTGACAGGCTTATGGAGTTGGGGTTTGAGGAGACGATTGGAAGTATCCTGGGTATTCTGGAAAAGAAGAGCAAGTTGCCGAAGAAACGGGAGGAAGCAGCGGGGTGGAAGAGCGAGGCGGGATTACCGAGGAGGAGGGTGTCGATGCTTTGTTCGGCGACCATGAAGACCAACGTACAGCGGCTTGGGGATATCTCTTTGAAGGAGGCGTTATACATCAAGGCGGAGAAGGGATACGACAATGCGGGCGGGAGCAGTAAGGGTGGGGAGGAGGGATTCCAGGCTCCGGCGCAGTTGAAACAGAGTTATGTTGTGGTACCAGCAAAGCTGAGGTTAGTGGGGTTGAATGCGATACTTAAGAGGGCTCTTATACGACAGACTGCGAGCCCAAAGATTATTGTCTTTTTCTCCTGCTCGGATTCGGTGGACTTTCACTTTCAAGTATTTTCTCGCTTGCTAGAGGATGGCTCAGATATCAAGCCGCCAAAACCCACTCCGAAACCCACGAAGCGCTCAGAAGGCTCCGAAAAAGATTCTGCAAAACCCCAGGCTCCAGAAACCAAACTAGATCCTTCCGGAAAGCCAGCTAAACAACCTCTACCGAGCAACAACCCCGCGATCGCCAAAGCCCCACACCTCCACCCCACTGCCCTCCTCCACAAGCTCCACGGCTCCCTCCCCCAGCCAATCCGAACCTCCACCCTCCACTCCTTTGCACACACAACCTCCCCCTCTCTTCTCTTCTGCACCGACGTCGCTGCTCGTGGGCTGGACCTCCCGAACGTCGACCTAATAATTCAATTCGACCCTCCATTCTCCCGCGACGACCACCTCCACCGCATCGGCCGCACAGCACGCGCAGGGCGCGCCGGACGGGCCATAATGTTCCTGCTTCCGGGGCCGGAGGAAGGCTATGTCGATGCAGTGCTAAAAAAGTGTGGAAATCCCATACGCGCGGACATGGATGAGGTGTTTAAGAAGGGCTTCGGAGGGGAAGGGGTGAACAGGAAAAAGCGGGAGTGGGAAGATAAAGCTACAGAATGGCAGTTGGAAGTTGAGAGGTGGGTGTTGGCGGATAAAGCGGTGATGGACCTATCAAAGAAAGCCTGGGGAAGTCATATCCGTGCGTATACCACCCACGTTGCCTCTGAGAAGGGTATGTTCAATCATAAAGCACTGCATTACGGACATTTGGCCAAGAGTTTTGGAATCAGGGATGCCCCGGGGGATATTAGAGTTCCTGGGGGTGGCGCAACTAGCGGTGGGAAAGGGAGGGGGAACACTACGGGCTCAGCGGCCACGGCTACCTCTGCCAAAGCGGGCGCGAAAAGAAGCTTGGATGCGGAAGATCTACCGAGCGATGCTGGCCTAGAAGCAGTAAGGAAGATGCGGAAGATCGCTTTCAGCATGCAGATGAAGAAGGGGATGGCTTCGGAGTTTAATATTGGATGAGAAAATCTTCCATCTAGGTAGGCTTATTATAATTTTGTGTATTATAATTATGATACCTTTTTGTAAATATACCGGACCGGGGATCAAACTGCGAGGGATATGAAGTGGTCCAAAGCAGAGCCATGTTCTCTTGAATGGCAGCAACCCTATTTTATAGATTTCGGTCTATCATATCATAAATTCCCTGATCTTTTCACGCCCTAAAGATTGGGCATATAAGTGTCACAAAGTAATTGCATTATTATAAAAGGATTAACGGCCTCGAAACTTGTACCTTGTCCGGCACAGCACCCTATGATAGCTCACTTCCCACAAGCATAATAGCTTCCCAAATTCCAAACTTGAGTTGTTGAGTTGTGGATAACAGGGCCACTATGAGATATTCATCAGCATGAATTAGATGGAAGGGTATTCTATCCGCTAAAGCTCTAAGGTAGATTTTCCTTTTTTTTTTATGTTTTACTTTCTCCCCCCCCCCATACAGCCCAATCGACTCGGGGTGGTTCTCGTCATCAAATAGCTATGTGAGTCCTACAGTTGGGACACGTAAAGGGCGGATGAGCAACTGTAATACGACGGATCACGAAAAGAGAACGGACTACTACTTCTCAGATGTGGTCGATGTGTTTCTGCTACTCTATGATATTATTACGTTACCCATAGTCTAGACCTTCTCGCACCTGTCCCTACGGGTAGGTATCATACCGTATTCGAAAAACACGGCTGAAAGGAGGAAGCTTAGGGGAGACCACCGCGACCAATGGTACTATGCCAGTACTCGACAAAAAAAACAAGGCTTTGAATACATAAGTCCGATGAGTTTTTTGAGCCTGGAGAGGGGAGGTGCCAGTCGCGCGAGTTCCAGCCAACGTTAGAGAACTATTGGATATCGGGAACGGACAACTTCTTGCGAGATTATTCAAGGCACAACCAGGACTTCTATAATTATCAGAGAGACAGTCTCCTCAAATCCCTAGCGAAGAAGCATCTTGGGGGTGACACCTACCTTGATCTTCTCAACTAAGAAATGCAATATCGCCTGCAGTGATGTTTTGAAAAAATGTTAACGATGTTTCATTGGGAAGGAAGGTTTACTTCTCCCTAGCCGCCGCCGTTGGATTCTCACAGGTTATGGGGATCATGCATGTAAGTAAGCTATATTAGCATATACTATCGATGCTAATGTAACGCAATAGGACTCTTTCTCTGAAATTCCGGAGAGACTTGCTTCTATGGTCGGCCTAATGGCCGAGATAGAGCAAGCTCTCGCACAATTAACTGCTCTAGATGTTATTTCTTCAGAGGCACAATTATTTTCACGCCGTTGTCGCAGCTGCACCATGGCACTCCGTTGAGAAGGTTTCCGAGAAAGCAGATGCTGGTCGAGCCCGAGCGACGGTTCTCCTTAGATAGCTATATCACAATTCATAAGAATAATGCGTAGTGGTGGGGCGTTGCCCTCCAGATCGAAGAGCTCACTGCTCGGATACTGACTTTCGCTCCCCGAGCGAGGGAGTTATGATACCGGGGACAATATCGGCGGGAGGGTACCGTATGGTACTCGCACAGTACATGCATGAGGTACAAGTACGGATACTTGAATATTCGAGTTGGCGGCAATACTGCACCAATACCCAGCGTGCCGGGATCACAACTTTGCCGCTCTGAGGATCCGCCTTCCGACCTCCAACTCTATTGCAACCTGTCCTTGCCATGCCAAAACGAGTGAGCGACCATGACGCGCTAAGCCTCATTACTTAATCACTTGCAAGAGAACATCGTCATCGGGCCCCTGCGTCTCGTTTCCAATCCAACAAAGACCTATCCTCACTTCTTAAACTACCCCCCCACCCACCACTATCTTTGACCAGCCAACCAACTCATCCACCAGCTAACCCGTGATCGGACAACAAGCACCATCTCGATTCAAAGGGATACAAGAGCTCCTCGAAAAAGCAA
Source organism: Tuber borchii (assembly GCA_003070745.1). Taxonomy (NCBI): domain Eukaryota; kingdom Fungi; phylum Ascomycota; class Pezizomycetes; order Pezizales; family Tuberaceae; genus Tuber; species Tuber borchii. Next base: position 35,012 of record NESQ01000462.1, read on the forward strand.
AATAATCTTCATTGGCATCTTCGGCTAGCGCAATGTCGTCTTCATCTTCTTCAGCACCACTTCTCTAGTAAGCTCTCCGGCTCTCCGTGGCTAGCTAACAAACCTTCCCAATACTAACCACAACCCGCTCACTTTGTAGCGCATGCGTCGCCCACGGCACCACCATCCTCTCCGAATACGCCCCCAGCGGAACCGCATCCACAAACGCCTCATCCCTCGCCTCCCTTATCCTCCCTAAAATCACGCACGCGAGCCCGCAGAAGCTCACCTACACACATGGCCAGCACAACATTCACTACATCGCGACCGCTTCCTCGCAATCCATCCCATCGGGTCTGACCTTCCTGGTGATCTCCACAGCCCTAATAGGACGCAAACTACCCTTTGGCTACCTCCTCGAGATCCAGCGCCTCTTCACAAGCAAGTACCCCGCCAGCACCATCGCCGATGCCCCTCCCTATGGATGCGCTGAGTTTAATTCCACACTCGCCGCCACTATGCGACAGTTCGAGGCTGGTGGCGAGAACGAGGACGTCGTCGCCAAGGCTCAGAGGGAGATTGAGAGCGCGCGCGGCATCATGACGGAGAATATCGAGAGGGTGCTTGAGAGGGGGGAGAGGATCGATTTGCTCGTCGACAAGACTGCCGGATTGCAAAGTGGGGCTATGGAATTTAGGGTTCGGAGTCGCGGGTTGAGGAGGAGAATGTGGTGGAAGAATACCAAGGTTTGTCCTTATCACGTTTTATTGGAGGCTTCGGACGGAAGACAGAGTGCTAACGGGAAATAGCTGATGATATTGCTGGTATTTGTGGTTATATTCTTGGTTTACTTGTTTGTTGGAATGGGATGTGGGCTTCCGGGTTTGTTATCTTGCTATTGGAATTGGTGAACCGCGCTAATGTGTCTCCAGGCTGGTCCCGCTGCGTTGGTTAAACTGCCCGCGAAATCTGCAAACATAGACGCCAATACTATTAAAATCCAAAAACCACTGATAACGTCAATCATAAGCTGCCACGAAACTAAGCGCGAAGGAGAAAGAGGACTTCTGGAACGCAACAGAGTGCGCCCTTTATTGGAGGATTATTGTTTTTTCCCTTCATTTCTCCTTTTCATTAGCTCTTAACATGGCCGATTTCGTGGTTTCTTTTGTGCATGTATTTCTTACTTTTAAAAACTCTTTTTCTACTGGGACTCTTGGGCTTTCTCTTTGCTTTTCTTATTTCTTAAATTCTTCAAGGCACTACCGGTATTCTTAGGAAACTCATGCGTTAGTACTCAACTGTACCGGGTCATCCAACCAGATGTCAGCTGGAGTTAGACAAACGGACAGGTCTTGGGCTTTCCCTTTTTTTTCCGTTTCTCTTTTGTTTCGTCGCTCCCCGCTTAAACACATCCCTTGCTCTTTGGCTTTATTTTTATTTATTTATTACATGTTAGTCCGGCGAAGAACAAGGATTTCTTCTCTCCTCTTAATCCCTTTACATAAACGCTTTCGATTTTGTGATGTGTGTGTGTGAATAATGCTGGACATTACCATGTCGCGAATCGTTGATATAATGCCTTAAAGCGTGTATCATACTGTGGGGAGAGGGTGAGAGTCAGAAGTAGGATTCATAATCTTACTCCCAATTCCGGGAGAACCGAGTACTCGAGTATATATGTTCAAGTATGGTGCCGGCACCTTAGAATCAACCCACGCAACCGAAAAAAACAACACAACTTTGATCAATGAAAGCAACACAACCACAAATCAATAAGGAAAATGGCTCTGTAAAAGCAAAGATAGGATGAATCAAAAGGACTTTACAGAAGGAATAAGAAAGAACTTGACTGGTGATGGAGAAAATAGCCGAGGAAGTTGGGATATTTTGTATGAGAGGTGAAGAGGATGGTACAACCGCACGCAGGTGGTAACGGGACACGTGCGCAAAAGTCTTCAGCTTCCAACAACTACCCGAACATCACCAACCCACCCAAAAATGCCGATTGATCAAAATACCGGAAAACGACGGCAAGCTACAGAAACTGAGCGTATCTCAGTGATCGAAAAGCATGCCGAAGGTAAAAATTACTGCCAAATCGCCCAAGAAACACCTGTCTCAAAATCTGAGGCTCAGAGGATCGTCAAGCGATGGGAGGCTACCAAAACAATTAACCCCCCACCACGCCCTGGTTTTAAGCCGAAGTTAGATGAACGTGCCATGAGACGATTACATCGAATCAATGAGCAAAATCCTCATGGTCCTCTCCGTGATATCACAGCCGATCTCAACCTGAATGTGTCGGAAAGGACTGTGGGTCACACACTTCGTCGTATGAACTTCTATGTTCATGTTGCTCGCAAAAATCCTTTCTTGAACTATGAGCGTAAGCGGAAGTGATTGCGCTGGGCTCGAGACAGGCGAAACTGGAACAATTTTGTATGGAGGAAGAAGATCATTGTCGATGAGATGAAGCTTACTATTGGGCAAGGAGGGGGAAGATCCCTGGTCCGACGCCCTCCTGGAACTGCTCTTGAGGATCGCTATCTTGAGCCCTCTTTTCCTGACGATAAGACCACGGTCATGTTCGCTGCTGGTTTCACCTATGGTTTCCACACTCAGCTTATACCTATCCGCCAGAGAACTGAGAGAGAGCGGGAGAGTGGCAGAGATCGGCTAGGCATGAATTCGGTCCAATATTGTCAGGAGATTTACACCCCACACTTCCTTCCTTTATATGAGCTTTTAGGCGGGGCTGATAATGATATTGAAATGGTTGAAGACAATTCTCGTGTACATAATTTTCACTATTCTAGGAGATATAGGGTGTTGCAAGGAGTTATTCGGATGCCTTGGGCATCTTGGTCTCCAGACATGAATCCTATAGAGAATGTGTGGTCTTTTTTTGAGCGGAGGTTTCGGGAGGCTTGTAAGACAGCTAGGCGGCGTCCCTACAACAGAGCCGATATTATTTCACTTGCGCAGGAGGTTTAGGAGGATATGCCATGGCGGAGAGTCTATCGTTTCATTGATAGTATGCCAAGAAGGATCACTACTCTGATACGGAGACATGGAGGTCACACTAAGTGGTAAATTGGGCTTGGGGGACACAAGTTTCTTACTCTGATTTTTCTTTTCTTTTACTTTAATTGGCAATTCGGAATTGGGTTTTCTTTTCTGACTTCATGATATCTTGATCGCATGCCAAGCCTTGTATCCCGTTACCACTTGCGTGGGGGTGTACTAGAAGGAGGAAGGGATTGAAGTAACATCTAACCAGGTTAAGTATAGTTGCCAAGCACGAGTGATATCACGTGATTAAAAGACCAGGGGTAACGTGAAGAAAAAGAAGGGGGAGAACTGACGAAAGGAGAGCCCGAATACCAGAACGAAAGCTGTGAAAAATGCCACGACTCTCAGCGGCTCGACGAAAACAACTAGAAAGCGCTCGACAGAAGATAATACGGGTAGGGGCTGAGCCGCCAGTATCGGTAAAATGCAAGCGAGAAATAAGGATTTTGACTGGACGTGCGGCAGGGTGGATCGGTTCGGAGGACGATTCATCAGAGACTTGGACGGATGAGGATGAAGAATTTACAGAGGGGAATTGGACTTCAGGGAATTGGAACAGATTAGACGATTCAGAGTCTGAGTTTGATATTGTAAGCAACTTGAGTGATAAAGAAGTGGATTTAGAGGATTTAGAGGAAGATAAGAGTAGGGCGCCAAGCAACAAGGACATAGCTTTCTCAAGCTTGGGATATCAAGAGATGAGAGATGAGAAATCGGCATTTGATGTAATGCAAATGTACTACGAGGACTCACAGCTAGGAAAGGATCCGGTTGAATCAGGAGAGAGGAAAGGGGATAATCGGGAGGATGAAAGTAGGAAGAGGTATGAGTTTGGTTCACGCCGTTCGTTTTTTCGAAACAAACAAGAAGCAAGAGAGAGAGCAAAGACAGCTTCCGAGTGCTATTCAATAGCTGCGATGTTTGATCGACAAAAAGCTTTGGGCATTAGTATTAAGGAGGAAGACAAAAAATTCAAGTATGGACCGGTTGGATCGAGTGCAGAGTATGAGACCGGAGAAGATAAAGATGATGAGAATGCAACACTATTGTTTTGCCATAGGGAGGCAAGAGAGGAGGAGCTAGAGGACAAAGAATGGGCCAGACAGCCAAATTTTATAGATTTGCCGCGTGCGTGTTTACATCCTGATGAGGAATATATTAAAAAGTGGGAGAAAGGGATGCGAGATTTACACCATTTGTTGAAGCATAAAACGGTTTTAACAAAGCACTTCGCGAAAGAGCAGCCAAATCCAGCAACATTACGAAGGTATTATATGGTACGATCTTTTATGTGGGCACAAGAGCTATCCCCGGATGACAAGCGAAGGATAATAGCATTAAATGTTGCGAAGAGCTACTTCCGAGGAGGATATACTGCTAGACAGATTATCAAATGGGAGAGGGAATGGGTGGAAAACCGAACAATTCAACCAAGTCGACAGGGAGTGCATGAAAGACATACAGTAGGCACTTTGCTCTATGATGAGAGTATTATCCTTACTGCACGGGAATATATAGCGAAGGCAGGCTCTGGTTAGTTTTTAACTCAATTGCTTTTTACTCTTTATTATATAAATACTTATTATATTCTAATATTATGATAACTAGATATTTCTGGTCAAGGTCTGGCTCGAGCAATTCAAACTTACTTGGATAAGCAACGGTCCTTGCCTGTAAATACTACGGAGCAGGATAATTCCAATCGAAGCCGAGAGGAGGTAGAGGTTCTACTTCATAGAACAGGAATTCAGGATGGAATAGAGGATGGTGGCCTAAGGGAAAGGAAAGGCATCCGAGCACGAACGGCAAGGCTATGGTTACGACGACTTGGCTTAGATTGGAGGCAAATCCAAAAGGGAGTCTATTTTGATGGCCATGAGTGTCTGGATGTTCTGATTGAGAGGCAGAACTTCCTCACTCTGCTTAATACCTTGGATTCTTATCTTGTACGATTCAACCCAGATGGTACGATTCAAGAGCGAGATTATCCCAATTCTTGCTATCCAGGATCAGCAGATTCTAAGCCTATTATTCTTATTACTTATGACGAGAGCACATTTAATACCCATGATGGTAGGTGATATGCATGGCGTGAAAAGAATAAGCCTATTCTTGTACCAAAAGGACGAGGAAAGGGAATTATGGTCTCTGACTTCCTGCTTCCTGCATCCCGACTGAATGCATCTAACTTGAGCCCGAGCCAGCGAGCAGTCTTTGGAATTCCTGAATTTGCTACAAAACAGTTTGAATTTGGAACTAATGGGGAAGGTTACTGGAGAGGAGATGAAATTATACAGCATATAAATAAGATCGCACTTCCTATTTTCCAAGCCGTCTACCCGGGATACCAAGCTTTATTCTTATTTGACAATGCAACTAGCCATGCATCCTTTGCTGAGGATGTCTTACGAGTACAGAGTATGCATCTAGACTGTGGAGGAAAGCAGGCCAAACTACGGGCTGGATATATGAATGGAGATAAGAATCAAGTTCAGTTGATGGTAAATGAAGAGGGGGAGCCAAAGGGAATTCGACAGGTTTTAATAGAAGAGGCCTTTGGGAGAGCAATTTAAAGCTCGAGTGTATGAAGCCATTATGTGGACCATGTACTGAAAGAAAGAAATGCAAAAATTGTATTTCTGGAAGAGTATGTGACCGCTGTCTAGCAAGCAGAAAGGCTGCATGTGTAGGGGTATGTACACATATACGAAAATGTTCAGCTTGCATTTCCCGCAAAAACTGTTCTGATTGCACTAAACGCATTCTATGCGAATCCTGTCAGCCCTTTTATCATCGGAAATGTTCAGATTGCAATGAGCTACCACCTGCTTGTCAAACATCTAGTAAGAATTTACCTGCTCATTAACTACTTTTCTAAATTCTAACCTTCTTGAAAGACTGTTGTGCAAGAAGACTGCTTTCATTACAGGAGGACTTTCAAGCCCAGCGTGGAAAGCTTCAGGAGGAACTAGAGGGAAAAGGATATCTGATTACTTTTTATCCTAAGTTTCATTGCGAACTCAATTGGATTGAGTATCATTGGGGTCATGCAAAACAGTACGCTTGTACTCGATGTAACTATAACATAGAGTCCCTCAGACTAGGCATTTCAGAGGCATTAGCCAATGTCCCTAATAGTATGATTAATAGCTTCTTTCAGCGGTGTCAGCGACGTCTCAACGCCTACCGGAATAATATCCCATATGTGAGTAAGGATTTTCAAGCTTTTACCTCATACTGGCGAGTTCAAATGCGTGAAGCCGAGCAATAAAGTTCACCTTCAGCTTCATATATTTCTTTCGTTTAATATATACTTCAATCATGTTGGTGTCCAATCTCTCATTCTGTCCTGCTCAGAGTCACTTTCCTGCCTCAACCCCTCCCCCCTTTACTACAACCTTTAGCTCCGTCCTCCTACATTCTACTATTGTAGCATCAACTCTCTTCTGTATGACATCTTCTTTATACCAACAATTATTAGTTGATAAAAACCCCTCATTATATCGCATCTCGGTTTCTTCTACCAAATCCTTGGCGCCAAGAATTGCTTAGTCATCCTCATTCACGATGGCACTCCGTGTTGATTCTAAGGTGCCGGCACCATACTCGTACTATAAATCTTCCCTCTCCTCTTCTCTATGGCTTCCCCACTGAGAGCTATGAAGCGCTTTGCTTTTTTCTTGAGTATTGGTTCGGCTAGCGGCATTTGGTAGGTTTATGCCAAGTTAGACTTGCGGCGGGGGCTATGTCGGGAACGTAGATACGCAGGGGATGTATACTAGGGTATAGCATGAATTCACAGTACAGAGCAGGGATCAGGTGTGAGAGAGCAGTGGTACAGCGCTTCCACAGCTGTACTATAATTTTGTCCAAAATAGAGGTCTTGAATCCAAGATATTACATGAGAGAAAATTCACAAAAATCTAAACTTTTCATAGAACCACTAACAATTGTTAGGACACCATTTCTATCTCAAAATATCTACTCTATTCCAAACTTCTCATAAGTAGTATGCAGTCGAACTTTGAAATTCTGTTAAGACAGAGCTTCCCACCAAAAGCAAAGGTCTTGACAGAATTCCGAGTGAAGTTTTATTGCTACTGCTTCACAGAGATTTTATATCATTTGGAGTTTTAATAGAATCAAAATAGTCTACATCTTTTCTGAACATCCTATGAAGTTTTCCTATTTTTAATTCCAATTTTGGTGCTGGAATAAGTGTGTTAAATTAGTGTAAAATTCCTTGAGTGCACTCAAACACACACTTCGCCTAGTATACCAAAGTTGCCCCTTACAATGAAGAATGACCACCCCTGCGGTGTACCATGAGTTTATGCTCTACTCTAGTACTTTAGTACACGGTACGGACTCGAATATCTCGAGTGACGTCAGACGTTAATTCTTACTCCTACACACACTGTGTATCTGTCTTCCCGACATTATTATCTCCTGAGCTGGCAAGACATTGAAAATTTCGACCCACCTTCATCAGCAAAAAAACAGCCTGCCCCCTGTACCTCATGTTGTTGAGTTTTACGTTTTGGCACATTGTGAGTCCTATGATCGCAATATTAAAAATCCCCTTAGTTTCACTAAAGAAGATGATATTAATTTTGTTTTCTGCAAAATATGAGCAATTTTTATTAAGAACTCATGGACCTTTTACATACCGAAGTTGAGAAATTTGAGTTCATAACATACCACTTTGTAATGTAAAATGTCTATGAGATATTGATAAAAATAGCTCATATTTTGCTAAAATTAAGATTTGTATCTGATTATTAGGGGACACAATCGGAAGCATCATGATTAACTGGGGTTACTCGCAATTAGTCAAAACATAAAACTCAACGACATGGCTCACTGTGGAGCACAAAAGACAGATTTTTTTTTTGATAATGAGTCTGTCGGACTATCAGACATAGATAACTAAGGGGCCAACCCCAGTATTCCTTAATGATATCAGTATAAGTGTGGTCATGTGGCTAATATTAGCAGTATTCTGAAGTCTACACATCTGCAAAGGTTTAGTCATTAACAAAAAGTTGCTTATCAACCCCTGCCTCAAAAAACTAACAGGGGTGGGTCGAAATTCATCAGGAAAAATAATACTCTGAGCCCTGTGTGCCCTGTGCATCTGGCGCACCTGGTATACATAACGTCAACTGCAAATTAGGATGCAAGCTTGAACTTGCTTAACTTAGGGTGCACCTAGCACAACACCACATCTTCCTAAACCCACCTAATGCAATACTACATTTTCCTAAACACATCCAGTGCACCTGGTGCCATACTATATCTTCCTGAACACACCCGGTGCAACCCTGGATCTTTATGAATACACTTGGTGCAATACTACATCTTCAGGAAAGCGTCAAGTGTGCCTTCTTATCCTTGTTACCACAGATCACAGCATATATCAAGTTTATAAAGTCCTTTTAAATAGTCTATTTTATCTCTAATTCTACTACTAGTTATTTACATAAGAACTGCAGGGTCACCACCTGTGAAAAAACCAGGCACTGGCATTATAAGCCTCCCCTGCAGAAGACTTTGTAGGACGATAGAAAATCATCGTATGGAGACGCCCTTTTGGTAATAGACAGATGGGATGGTGTAGAACACTGTCGTAAAAGAGTTTCGCAATTGTATACCTAACGCCTCCAGAATCTGGCTTTAAAGTCAGTGCTCTCCAAACACCCTCCACTAAAAAATCTCAGCATAAAGACCACTCTTCAGAAGACTCTGTAGCACCATGGATGATACTCGTATGGTCACATTCTTTTGATGGTAGACAGATGGGATGGTATAGAATAACATTGTCAAAGGGTTCTATGATTGCATGCATAACACTCTGGGTATCTGGCTTCAAAGTTAGCACTTTTTAGAAATCTTAAAAACTCGGCATTAATGACCACCCCTTCAGAAGTCTCTGTACCCTGATGGAAAATGCTCATATGGTGATGTCCTTTTGAGGGTAGACAGATGGAATGGCATAGAAGGCTGTTGTAAAAGAACTCCATGATTGAGTTCCTGACACCCTAGCAACCTGGATTCAAAGTCAAAGCTGAAAAAACTGAGCTTGAAGAACCCACTTCTCAGATGACACTGTAGTGCCATGGAAAATATGCATATGAGGATGTCCTTGTGGTGGTGGTCAGATGGGATGGTGTAAAATGACATTGTATAAAGGCTTCATGATTGCATACCTAACATCCGGTGAATCTGGCTTTAAAGTCAGTGCTCTCTATACACCAAGGACTAAAAAAGTACCCAGAATAAGTACCCCCATTTAGAGAACTCCGTAATGCTATGGAAAATGCATGTATGGTAATGCCCTTTTTGCGGTGGACAGATAGGATAGTGTAGAATGCCGTTGTAAAAGAGCTCTGTGATCTTAGGCCTGGTGCTTTGGAGATCTGACTTTAAAGTCAGTGCTCTCTATATACTGAGGACTAAAAAAACCCAGCATAAGGACCCCCATTCAGAAGACTCTGTAGTGTGATGGAAAATAGTCATATGGAGATGCCCATTTGATGGTTGACAGATGGGATGGCATCGAATAACGTCGTACATGGCTCCCTGATTGCAGGCCTGACACCCCAGCAATCTGGCTTCAAGGTGAGCACTCAACCAATCTGGCATAAGGACACCCTTCTTAGATTATACTGTAGCACTATGGAAAATTGGTGTATGAGGAGGTAGTTTTGGTGGTGGATAGAGAGGATGGCGTAGAACAATGTAGTAAAGGGGATTTACGATCGCAAAGCTAATGCTTATAGAATCTGGCATTAAAGTTATCCCTTTCTAGACGTTTATAAATACCTGGTAGAAGGACCCCCCTTCAGAGGACTTTGTAGGGCAATGGAAAAAGCTCATTTGGTAAAGAGTTTAAATTTGACTAGTGATGAGACTAGTGAGAGGGTAATGAAGGAGTGGTAATGAAAGTGCTGGTAATGAAAGTGTAGAGTCGTGTTGTGTCAAAGGCTCAGGCTAAGTGCCGAGAAAACTAAACCCAGATAGCGTTCTAGCTTTAACTTACTTTTACACTAGAGTTAACTTCAGCAAAAAAAAATCTGTCATTTGTGCTCCAGGGTGAGCCATGTCGTTGAGTTTTACATTTTGGCTAATGGCGAGTGACCCCAGTTAATCATGATGCTTCCGATTGTGTCCTCTAATGATCAGATACAAATCTTAATTTTAGAAAAATATGAGCTATTTTTATCCATATCTCATAGACATTTTACATTACAAAGTTGTATATTATGAACTCAAATTTCTCAACTTTGGTATGTAAAAGGTCCGTGAGTTCTTAATAAAAATTGCTCATATTTTGCAGAAAACAGAATTAATATCATCTTCTTTAGTCAAACTAAGGGGATTTTTAATATCGCGATCATAGGACTCATGATGTACCAAAATGTAAAACTCAACGACATGAGGCACTGTTACGCACATGAGAATAGCTCGCCAGTATTATTAGTAGAGGCTGCGCCACGGTAATGGAGGAGCGTATGTCCAACCTCAGCTCACCGCGGTAGGAGCAACTGGAGGCATCTGTGTTGACTACTCGGGATACCGGGAGGACTCACGTTCCATGAAGATGATTTCTGATTGGAAAGATAAAGTGAGAATACTTTATTTCCGGTGGATATGCATATTATGCATTATGTATTATTATCTGACTATTCGAACTGATCACTCGATAGTTCACGATAAAAGACTATTGGTATGTTGGCATTGCGACCACATATATGAACTTAGTCTATTAGGACGAAGAGATCGAAGACTATCTACTGGTGGAGTGGGGACACCCTCAGATGAAATAGATGTCGGGAGTTCTCTGAGTTCCAGTGGGGCAATTATTCAGGGTCAAAGAGTGTTCGCACTTCCTTTGACGAAGCTGAAATCTTAGAAAGATACATGATTGTTAGGAATTTGGAAGTAGCGAGAATTTAGTATAAGTAGTAAGGGCTATTCCCCGGAGTTTGAGAAAATCAAGCAACGGAGAAGAGACCTTAACAATATAACAAGTTATTAAAATTTAAAGATTCGAGAACTTCTATCTTATTACTTTACCTTTATCGAACCATCATCTCCTGAGCCTTCCTGACTTCCCTCCGTTATCTCGAATACGAACTGGCCTAGCTTTCTCTATTTCTTGAGTTAGTTACCCCGTAACAGGCACAGGGAGCAGGCTATTTTTTTGCTGATGAACTGGCATTTTCGCTCTCTAAAAGATAGATTTCTGAAAATAAAATACCCTGGTATCTTCGCACAAAATTAAGATTAAGAGTAGGGTGGCTTTCTCACTTAGTATCCACAGAAACCTATTTGTCATTGCTAAGAGTAGCCCTTATCTTTGCATGAGAGAAGGCTGGAATCACAGTCAGAAGGCAGGTATTGACTATAGAGTACTCAGGAAGCAAAGTGGTTGAGTAGTCTATCTAGATATGCGATGGTGTTATGAAGTGGGTCTAGAAGGATGGGGGGTAATTGAGTGTGACCACATATCTCAGAAGAGACAGGGGGTTACAGCGCCCATTAGGGTGCACCAAGCGCTAAGGATGTAAAAGTGTAGTCTATTGCGTCAGGAGTATATTTTTGCAGATGTTTTCACTGTCTTGCCAGCCCAGTAGATGCAAGGGTCAGGCAATAAAGATCAGTACATCCACCGTGTCTCTTACACCTCCAGCGATTGAAATTTCAACTCCGAGTGACTCATCACATTCTGGGTTTTGACCAACCAGGATCCTTGGGAACCATCTCACGATGACCTCAAGTCTTTATTCTTTCAGGAATATTCCTCTAAGTCTTTATTATTTTTGAGAGATATTTTATCTCTTTCATCTACTATTTTAAGTCCCTCATCTTCCCATAGTACTATTTTATTAGGAACAGATGGCTAAGCGAGGTTCTACGTTTTTTCCTGCTACTAAGGTAGCTAGAACGGGTTTGGTGTTAGGAGAGTTAGTGGAAAAGGTGGTGATAATGGAAAAGGAGATTGCTCGACTTCGGCATCATGTTTCGGTGCTTTTTAAGAGGAATCATCGTCTAGTGTTGGGGGAGAGGCAGAAAGAGGAGGCGGAGAAAGAGGAGGTGGCTGAGGCTGTGGCTGAGGCTGTGGCAACTGCAGGGGTGGTGGCTGACCCGATAGAGGTGGCACAGACTGTGGCTACTGTGGCGGAGGTTGTGGCTGAAAGCGTGGTAAGCGAGGGGGAGCAGGTGAGTCGGGCTGTAGTGCGGCTACCTGAAGTTGTCTCGGTTGATGTGGGATATAAGAGGAGAAGGATTGAGGAAGAGGTGGATTCGGATGAGGATGTGGTTGTGGAGGTTGGTGGTAGGGAGATCATAGTCGCGCCTTCGGGACCGGCTAGGGATGGTGGTAGGATGGCTGTTTGGAGAGTTGGAGATGTGGTTCCGAGTGGACCAAAAGGACGAGGAAGAGGATTGGGGGTTCTTGGGGATAGCGGTGGTCACCCATTGCAAGTGGCCCAAGTTATTCCGAGGGGTCCTCGGTTAGGAGATAGGGCTGCTTCTGGGCTGTCTGCCGGGAGTGTGCGGACGAACCCTCACCTCATGGGTGTTTCCGGGGGTTCGGACGGCCGGCGCCAAAGTCCGGTAGGGGGAGGAGGCTACTCGCTGAGGCCTGGAGAAGAAAGGAGTTACGGTAGAGGTAGAGGTTGGAGAGGAAGAGGGTATAGTTTGGGTTAGGAGTTTTTATTTCGTTGGCATTTAGACTGGGTAGCGCGGAACTACTGGGGGTGCCCATACCGGGGAGGTCTATCTAACTGTGCCGCTAGAATGGCAGGGGGCTGGATCCGGGTGTTGGTTAGGACTTTGGCCGTAGCGCTTGGTTGGTTTTGGTGATACGGTAGACAACTATGTTAGTTACAGAAAACCGTTTAGTTTTGTAGTTAGTCAACTCTTTAGACTAGTTACGAATAAAAAGTTTACAAAAAAAAAAAAAAAAAAAAAAGATCAGTACTGTTTTAACTAATATCTCAGCAACCATGGTACACTTGTGAGAGAAACATTTGGTGAATTTATATTTCCTCCTTCCCTATGCAATTAATAAAGGAAAGTCTCTGTGAGTAATGCAGATAACCTAAGCTTCAGCACATTTGCCACCAAATAATGCCTGGGAGGTTCTTGCTAAGCATGGTATACATACTTATAAACTGCCATTCTGTTTAATGCTATTCTTAATCCAGAAAGACTGAACAAACTCAATGGCTTTTTCAAGATATCAATATTCTTTGATATCTATATGAATAAGTCACCCTTCTTGACTTTAATATAATCCATATTTTCTTGCCCATACAAGTGCTAGCCAAGAAGACTTAACATTTGAGGTTAGAGACCATCTCGGCGAGGGTGTGATTTAAGAGATACTTCACCATAGTAATATATTTTCTGAAAGAGGGCAGTCTGGTTGGAGCATTCCAGACTTTTGTCCAAAATCAACCCAAACCCCCCTACACCGTTATACTTTTTATTGCCTGACCCTTGTATACATACTGATATAGCTTTTACCACGAGTTTATCTATTACAATCCTCCTTCCTTCAGGCGATACTTGCAGCAGGTAACCACTATTCCTAATAGCGATCACACTTCCCGGTGTTCGTACAATCAATGACAGCTGAGTATACAGATACCTGTCTTGTACGATATATCACTAAGCTCGGGAGAGACACTATTGTCTTGGCCGGGTAGTGCAAACTGTATAGATAAAAGTATCATGTAGTAAAATAACTTAGATGGTTGCGTGTAGAACTCCTAACCAAAGAGGACTTTTTTTTTCGTTTTTTTTTATATCATGTATTCATTATTTTAAGGTACAAAAAGCTTTATATAGCGGTAGCTATGGAAAAAACAAAACCTATAAATCAAAAACATACAACAAGAGAAACCATTTCTCACACCTTGATAGTACTAAGTAGTGAAGCTAAAAACCACTGGCCTCTTCTGTCAAAAACATAACTAATATAGGAAAATTCCACCATGCTACCCAAACCATTCTCTACAAAGGAAAACATCTCTGTCGTACCGGTGGCAGTGGTGGGGGGGAAGTGAGGGGGGCTGTGGATCGGGAGCTGTGTGCCGTCTTGGGAGTTCCATTAAGGGGAGATTGGGGTGTCGTTGGGCGGGAACCCAGTCTGAGTGTCTAGGATGAAGCGACGGAGCGCTGAGAGGGAGTGTGGGAGGTTCCATATTAGGCTCTCGGGCGAGAGGCTTTTGACCGTACTTAGGTGGCGGTGTCAGGCATGAGCCTTAGCCGGGCAGTGTAGGATGGTGTGTTCGAAGGTCTCTGGGGCTTCTTGACACTGAGGGCAGGTGGTTGGGCAATCTGGGTTGTCGTGCCAGGTGGGGTGGACCTGAAGGTAGCTCTTGCCAGAGTGCATCTAGTATATGCGGCTAGCAGCAAACTTGTCCAGTTTCATGAATGGGTAGGGGGCCAGGGTGGTTGGATAGAGGTAGCCAGGGGGGGCGGGAGGGAGGTTGCCCAGTCTTGGAGGAGCAGGGCTGGTGCCTTGTCTTTGAGGGTGGTGTAGGTTTGAACCATAAGGGTTGGGTGTGGGAGGTCTTCAGAAACAGGGAAGCTTGCTTTTGAGATCTGGGGGAAGCGTGAGAGTCCATGCGCCAGAGGGTAGGCGATGTGGGCCAGCTTGTCGATGGGGAGGTGTCTCCTTATAGGGGGGGAGGGCACTGGGGTTTTCCAGTTGAGTGGTAGATAAACAGATGAGAGGCCTATAGTGAGCGGGTGGCAAGTGTCGGAGGTTCTGAATGTAGCTAGGGTGGGGAAGGTGGGTGGGAGACGAGCTGCCGCAGGATTGAAGATGGGGGGTGAGCAGCAGATCCTGAGTGCAGCAATGCGTCTCTTGTACCTGCAGTATGAGCTTAGTGGGGGGAGACAGGATTCCCTGGCAAGTATTGGGATGGGCGTGGGGAAGAAGCAGTTGGTGGTCTATCTCTGAACCTTGTGCCAGAAAGAGTTCATTCGGGTGATCGAGCGGGTATTTGAGAGGAGGAGGTTGGCCCAGTAGGTAAGAATCAGGAGGAGAAGTCCCATAGCGAGTCGGTGGGAGAGAAAAGGCCGGACCCCAGCCCCGGGGGAGGCAACCCTTTTTAGGAAGGGGAAGGGGGCGTTGGCTAGAGCCAAGCGTCTCTCAAAGTGGTGGATGGAGTTCAATGGCGGGGAAACCCAGTATCTAAGCTATCTTACCATATGGGAGGGGTGGAAGATCTGGTCATTGAGGATGATGTATTGGTTAGATCATGTGGAGGACCTCTGGTTCGGAGTGCGCTAGTAGATTAGTTCTGTTTTGGGGATGGAGAAGGAGACCTCTAAGGTGGCAGTGTGTCGGGAGACCGACTAGAAGAGGCTCTGCAGTTGATGCACGTTGGATCTGTAGGAAGGGGAGGAAACTGTGAGGGCGAAGTCATCCACATAGGACACCAACCTAACCAAAGAGGACTTTTATTTTTATTTTTATTTTTTTTTTTTTTTTTCTATCATGCACTTTGTATTATCAACTACGGGGAACAAAGGCTACGTGCAGCGCTAGCTATGGTAAAAAAAGTAACCCCCTATGTAAGGAAATCCTCCTCGGACCACTGGAAAAAACTATCGCCCCAAGTCCTCCTGGTAGGGAACCAACCGCACGATCCCGCTGCGAAGACAAAAAACCCCTATTGGCTAAATAGAAAACAGAAATAAATCACCAATACGACAGGCAGGAGACAACAGAAAAACCGGACCCGAAAACTCCTCCCCTTTTAAAACAAAGTAACAAAAGAAACTCCGTTCATATCCCGAGTGCTCTCACAGAAACCCGACCGTGAAAATTCAGCCTAAAACTACAGAACACAGAGCGGGGGACAGTAAATGCTAAAACAAAGCAAATCCATCATATTACTCTGTAACCCAAGGTGTTGACATCGTCCAAGGAGGCACTGCAATACCATGACTGAGCGTACCCGAGGGGTGCGACCGAGCCTGCCGCCAGGGATGGGTGGTACCGTTAGGCAGTAAGAATGCCAGCTAATGAGAGGAAGTTTCGGTGTAACCGAGCCACGGGACGAGACCGAGCGGTGGAGAGGAGGGGTAGACCCAAGTATTGTAGGAACTATCGGAAACGTGTGCGTGTCTGACTAGGCAGCCTCGAGCGAAATGTAATCTAAGAGAGTAGAGAAATCGACCGTAGCTTGATGAAAAGGTTTCTCTTACTGCGAACCGTGATCCCAGCCGTCTGTAACATGGACGCGAGAGTGTTACTGACCGTGCAAATGTCAAGCAAGAAAGCAAAATACAAGTGAAAAGGGGGATGGGACAGGCCCTGGGAACTGGGTGCCCAAGTCCGAGTCCATCATAGGGGGAGGTGCAGCTCACTGAGAGTGCGTTGGAGAAAGGATGGATCCGACGATGATTTCTTGTGGTGTTGAGATTTCAATCGCTTGGTGTGTAGAGGAGATTATTCGTGCCTAACCAAAGAGTACCTAAGGACCTCTTCTTATACTCGTTCTTCCTACAACCCTTGTCCTCATGACTCATACCTTTCCATCACGTGCCTCTATCACTCATAGCGAGTCATAGTGTAAAATCCAACCACAGCTGACTCCTATTTGTCACTG
Source organism: Tuber borchii (assembly GCA_003070745.1). Lineage (NCBI taxonomy): Eukaryota > Fungi > Ascomycota > Pezizomycetes > Pezizales > Tuberaceae > Tuber > Tuber borchii. The sequence continues at coordinate 51,703 of NESQ01000462.1, forward strand.
CACAATAACCAATCAACCAATCAAAACACAATAAACCAATCATGTGGGCAACTCGCATTACATGTGTGAAACCCATGACTTATAAGTATAAGTTATGTGTGAAAGTCATAATCATATAACTACAATCGTGAGTCATGTCAAAAAAATAAACCAATCATAACAAAGAAATGACACGCTATCGCATTGTCATGTAAAATACTAAACCCCCATGACTCATAATTGTGCGTCATGTGAAAACCTATCTTGCTTAGTCACTGTTTCTAACATTAGCTCCCTCTCCCCCTAGCATCGGTCCCACGATGCTCAAAGTACCAAGTGCGTCACTCTACTTCCCAACTGTCTTGCCTCTTGTCGTATCCTCTGAACAATGTTTTCAGAGTCTCTCCAATGTTTGCGTACAACTTCAGGAATTAGGTTGCCAACCTCCAGAGCTCATTGTTGTTCCAATATTTTCACTTGTTTATCCTCGATCTACGATTTTTGGTCCTTGAGCCGTTCCCGAAGTTGGTCTTGTTCATTTAGCAACTCTCTGATTTACCACTGTAGATTTTCTGGGTCCGGAAAAGTTGCTGTTTCTGAATTTTCGCTCCCCTCCCTGGCCAACCGTGTCCTCACAGTTTCTCTTGCCTACCTCGTCTTCTAATTCTTCTTTGTGAGAGGTTTCTTCTAACCCTCTTGTTTCGGATAGTAGCCGGCTTGGATTTTCTCATTCTTATGAAACCGGCAGTGATTCCAAAAGCATTGTTCCCAATGTTTCTTCCTATGTTCCTCATTTGAGGTCTTTATCTTATGTTCTTCTGGGTATCACCCTTGTTCTTGTTTCTAGCTAAGGTGTATAAAACATCTGTCGTCGTAACACGCCCTCTGTGATAGCCCATTGTACTTTGCCGTTGCGATAGCTTTCGCTTGTCTTTCATCTAGTTCTTCTTCTGTTGGCAGATTGTAGCCCAGGCTAGTGAGCGGAAACAGCCCTAGGCTGGACTCGTTATCCCTCCAGCCTTGGTCTGGCTTGAGTTCGACCCAGTTGTGGCTTGTCTGGGTATAGTTGGTAGAAGTACTGGACTGCATGTTGTACGTTGTTGAAGTTTTCTGAGGGGCACCAGACTTAGTTGTATTCTGGTGAATATCCTTTCCACTTAGGTCTATATTGGAGCTTTCCATAGTGGAGTCGAGAGTCAATGATTTTGTCGAGCTCATATTCTTATTCGCCTTCGATCTAGATAGGCGGAGGAGGTTCTTGGATTTGGGAGAGAAATTGGTTGTCTTCATAAGGTTTGAGGAGTGAGATGTGGTATGTTTTGTATATTGCCATCGAGGGCGGTAGGTACAGCTTATAAGCACTCGTTCCAACCTTTGCCAAGATCTTGAACGGTCCTATTTTCTTATAGTCCAACTTTTTTGATGGTCTCGTGGTCTTGATGTTGGGTGGCAACAGCCATACCATATTGCCTGATTGTAAGTTCGGATCGGGTTTTTGGTGTTGATTGTAATATTCTCTTTGTCGTAATTGCGCTGCAACTATTTCGTTCCGTAATAACTCATGCAGTTGAGTTATTTCTTCTGGTTTCTTTTGACTTCCTCGAATCAAGTGACTGATCATCACGTATTCGGGTTGATTCCGTAGTTTGCGAAGAATGGTGTGTTCTTGATTGTTTCTTAATTACCGTTGTTGTATACTAACTCTGCAAGTGGTAAATATCCGCACCAATCATCTTGTTGGTAGTTGATATATGCTCGCAGATATTGTTCCAGTATCGCATTCGTCCTTTCAGTTTGTCCGTCAGTTTGTAGGTGAAAGGCCATGCTTAGTCTTCGTTCGATTCCGAGTTTCTCCATTATTCTTTTTCTATATGTCCGATGTGAATAGTATTCCTCTGTCTGTGATGACGTCTCGTTGTAGTCCATGTAGCCTGACTATTTCCTTCATGAAAAGGTTTGCAAACTGCCGTGCATCTAGATCCGTTTTGCAAGGAATAAAATTACTCATTTTGGTCAGGCAGTCAATGACGACCAGTATCGTATCGTATCCTTTTGATTTTGGAAGGTCCATGATGAAATCCATTGCCATAGATTTCCAAGGTCAGTCTGGGGCTTCGTTTGGTTGTAGGAGCCCATAGGGTACATGTTGTATGACCTTGGTCCTTTGACATGTGTCGTAGTTCTTGACATATCGTTTTATTGTCTTGCTTATTTTTTGCCAATAATATCGTCTTCCGATAAGTTCAGTAATTTTCGCCGTACTCTTGTGCCCAGCCTGGGATTGGTTGTGGTGTTTGGAGATAAGAACTGTCTTTATTCCTTTGTTCTCAGGGACCCATATCTTCCCTTGATACCATAGGTATCCGTCCTTCCATTGGCACAGTCCTAGTGCCACTCCTTTCAATTCTTTCTCTTCTGCTTATTGGGTCTTCTTGACAGTTTGGATTCCTTTGTCCGTTTTCGATGCCTCTTGTATTATCCCTTCGCCCTTGTCCTGGAAATCTGCTAGTTCCATTTCTTCGATCGCTGCTTTCTCCCAACATTGTTCTTCTGCTAATAAGATTCCTTCTCTTTTTGATAGATGTTTCTTCTTGAGAGTTTGTATATCTCCTGTCCTTCTGGTCAGAGCATCCAGTTTTCCTCCTTCTCTTCCTGGTCGATATTCGATCCTGAAGTTATATTGACCTAGTTTTCATACTCATCGTACTTGTCGGTCAGTCAAAACCTTTCTTGTCATGAACCTTGTTAAGTTCTTATAATCTGTAAGGACTCGGATGCAGTATAGGCTCCCTCTCGTATATCTCCTCCATTCCTCGAATGCTTAAACCACTGCTAATAGCTCCTTATCATGTACGTCGTAGTTAAGCTGAGCATCCTTCATTCCTTTGAATCGATAGGCCACCAGTCTCTATTTTCCATTCTCACATTGTTGTGAGAGTATGCCCGAGCATACATATTTAGAGGGGTCGGTTTCGATCTTGATGGGTTGAAATGGGTTGAAATATACCAGTACCGGAGTATTGGTGAGTGCTTTCGGAGTTCGTTGAAAGCCTTTTGTTCTTCGTCTTCCAATTTCCATTTTCCGTTGTACCTCTTATGTGTCTATTCATATAGAGGTTTCGCTATCCTGCTAAACCGTTCTATAAATCTTCGGTAGAAGTTGCAGAATCCTAGAAATTGTTGGATTTCTGTTTTCGTTTTTGGCGCTTGCCATTCCCATATTGCCTGAGTTTTGACTTGGTCAACTTTATTCCTTCTTGGCTGACTACGATTCTGAGGTATTCCGTTTTCTTTTTGTGAAATTCACATTTTGACGGTTTGACCTTCATTCCTGATGGTCGAAGAGCTTCCAGAATGTTTCTGAAGTCCTTCCGGTGTTGTTCCAGGTTGTTTAAGTATATGAGAATATTATCCAAATACACAATACAACACATGTTGATATATTGTAGTAGTACCCTGTTCATCCATTTTTGGAATGCTGCAGGTGTGTTGCAGAGTCCAAATGGTACCACCAGGTATTCATAAGTTCCCAACTTGCTGCTGAAAGTTGGTTTGTATTCGTCTTCTTCTCGAATTCGGATGTTGTAGTAGATATCTTTGATATCCAGTTTGGTGAAGTATTTGGCGGTACTCAACCGGTCCAACACTTCACCTATCAGGGGTAGTGGATATCGATCCTTTTTTGTGACTTCATTAAGGCCTCTGTAGTCCACAGAGAGCCTTAAGCTTCTATCCTTCTTCTTGACAAAGATAATCGGTGATGCCTTTCTGGCCTCTACTTCTCTTATCTATCGCCTTGCAGTGTTTTACTTGATGTATTTGTGTAGTTCCTGGATTTCGTCATAATTGAGTGGATAGATCTTCTTATCGGGTATCTCTTTTCCTGGTTCCAGGTCGATGCTGAGGTCTATTCCTTTCCGATGTGGTGGTAATGTCGTCTTTTCTCCTTTTTCGAACATATTGAGGTATTCGTGGTATTCCTTTGGTATTATCTATTGAAGAGTTAGCTTCTCTTCTTCTTTCCTTTGTTGTTTCTCCTTAATGGCCAGTTCGGTACTAATATTGATCTTTTCTAGATAGATCTTGTCTTGTACAGGGTCCTATCTTAGGATGCCTGTCGTTTCTCCTCTCTTGTAGAAACTTCCAAATGCTTTGGCCGATATTTCGCTGATATTGATCGGTCTCCTTTCTTACTTATCGGCTTTCGGTTTGTTTGTACTTCCGAATCCTCTGGTTCTCCGAGTGGTTGTTCTTAACTTGTGAACTTCTTGTAGTACTTCCATATTGACTTTTTCGATGATCAATTGTGTGATTCGATCTTCTTATTCTACTTGGAACTGGTTAGTACCTTGGTTGACCAGGACTACCTTGATTTCCCCAGTATAATTCACGTCTATTACTCTCTCATTAGTTGTGAGTCTATGTGTGACTGCTAGACCACTTCACGGAGCGATGCGCCCGTAGGTATTTTGAGATAGCCCAATGGCTATTCCAGTTCCAATCGTTTTTTGTTCTCCTACGAGTATACAGACTCACTCGTTGGCATACAGGTTGTGTCCTGCTACCCCTTCTGATCCTTTAGTAGGCATTCGACCCTGAGGATATAATTTCTGAACTTGGACTCGTTCATCCCTTTCAACCTTTACCTCCGAATACTTGATGAGGAGGTTTTCTCCCAGGGGTTCGTCTTCTGGTACCGCATATGCAATGGGCGAACTGTTGAGACACCATGTTATACATTGTTCACTGTTGAATGCGATCTTCTTGTGGTCCCAATCAATCATAGGATTGTGTATTTGTAACCATGGCATTCCTAAGATTACCTCATAGTTTTGGAGGTTTGCCATCTGAAAGGTTGCCAATTCCCTATGGCTGTTGATATCTAAGGTACTTTCACCATATGGGTAACTGGCCCCATAGCGCTTGGTTTCCTGTCTGCAAGGTAAATCTCTCTTCTTTTCTTGGCCTTTGTCTTCAGGATTCTGTGTTTCGTGCATATGCCTTCATCGATGAAGTCTTCAGTAGCCCCTGAAGCGATCATCGCGTATATCGTAACTGATTCTTTTTTTCCATGTAGTTGTATCTTGATCATAATATGATCCTTTTCCCGTTCGAGTGATTCCGTGTAGTTGAGTAACGCGTAATAGTTTTTCATGATGATGGGTTTTAGTTCTGGTCTGTTCCTAGTACCATGTCTTACTGGAGACTTTCGTCGTTTCCTGACTGTTCCGACTCCTCCTTGACTTCTATCTCTGTGATGCTGGCTTTTGCCGCACAGGGTCCAACCCTTCTTTGGAATTGTCCTTACTTTGAAGTCGTAGTATAATTTTGTCCGCCTCTTGGTTTGTCGTAGTTTTGTACTTGATGTTCTGCCCCTGCGCATTTGAGGTATAGTTTTTCCCTGATTCTTCTCTTGAATTCCTTAGAGTGAAGTCTCGGTCATCGTCTTATTGCATCTAAGTCCATTGGATCTCCTTCCGAAGTATTGTTGCCTGTCGGCCTGAATATTCCGTTCAGATTCCGCAGGACACTAGTTGTGTTTTCCGTCATTCCCTTTTTCTGGATATGCTTGACCATGGCCAATTTAGTTTTCTTCTTGATTGCCTATTTGGCCAATGTTTCTGTATTGACGAAGTCACCGCTATCCGTTCCCCATGCTTCTTAGAGCGCTGTGGTCATGCGCTTAAGTAGACATTCCCTTGCTGTATAATCGTCCAAGTCTGCTTCCATTGCTGATAGTTGGAACTCGTTCCAATATTCCGTCATTGATTTGTTTCCTTGTAGTAGTCTTGGTATTTTGAGTCTTGCTTCCTCCATAGCATCTATGGCACCAAATTGATTCTTGATCTCGTCCACGAAGGCTTCCCATATTTCCCATTTGTGTGAGATTCTTCCTTCAGTATAAGGTATCATCCATGCTTCTGCATCTTCTCTTAGGAGGCTTGAGGTATATAGAATTTTGTCAGTGTGATGTCTCTCAGTCCATCCCACTGCTGTGCAGTAGACTTTGAGCTGTGCTAGCCATCCTCGGAGTTTGGTTTGGTCTCCTGTGAATGTTTCTGGTTCTTTGATCTTCAGTCTTTAAGTTCAGGTTCCTCCAGTAAGGTTTGCAATAATTTGTTGGAGGTGCTCCTCGTTGAGTCCTGGTACCTGAGTACAAGCGTTCTCTGTTGTCGTCATCTCACCTTCTGTTGTATTCACTGCTCCTGTTGCTAGCAATATTATGTTCCTTCTCATTCTGCCGGGTAGTATAGTTTCTTCTAAATCTGCCGGTGATGCTGGCTCTGGTGTTTTCAGGCTAGTTGCTCTTAATTCTCCTAGTGTCTAGTCTAGTGCTTCTCCTAGTGCCAGTGTAGTAGTGTCGAATACAGTTACTACAATGTTCTCTTCCTCTTGTGGTGAATCTATTTTGTTTGTTCCTGGTTAGGTGCTACTATAGTTGACGCAATCAAATATTACAATCCTCCTTCCTTCGGGTGATACTTCCAGCAGGTAACCACTATTCTAAATAGCGATCACACTTCCCTCTATTTATACAATCAATGACAGCTGAGTATACAGACTCCTATCTCATAAAATATATCGCTAAGCTCGTGAGAGACACTATTATCTCGGCCCAGTAGTGCAAACTGTATAAATATAAGTATATTGTAGGAACATAACTTAAATGGTTGTGTAAAGAACCCCTAACCAAAGAGGACTTTTTTTTTTCTTTTTTTTTTTTATCATGAGTTCATTGTTTTAAGGTACAAAAAGCTTCATGTAGCGATAGCTATGGAAAAAACAAAACCTATAAATCAAAAACACTAACAAAAGAACCCATTTCCTACACCTCGATAGTACTAAGTAAAAAAAGGCCCAAAAACCGTCGGCCCTGTCTGTCAAAAACATAACTGATATAGGGAAATTCCAGCAACTATGCAAATATATCTCAAAAAAGAAAACTACATCTGCCGTATTGATCGTCATAGCGGGGGGGAAACGAGGGGGGTGGAAGGGCTGGGTGTGGTTTGGGTGTTTTTTGCGCTCATGGGGTGAGTCAAGGGGGGGTGTGGGCGTCGTTGGGTGGGAACCCGGTCTGCGTGTCTAAGATGAAGCGCTGGAGCGCCGAGAGGGAGGAGGGGAGGTTCCATAAGGGGCTACAGCGTGAGAGACTGTTGACCGTACTTAGGAGACGGCGTGTGGCATCAGCCCGGGCTGGGCAGTGGAGAACGGCATGCTCGAAGGACTCTGGGGCCTCTTGACACCGGGGGCAGGTGGACGGGTGGTTGGGATCATCGCGCCATGTAGTGTGCGCCTGAAGATAGCTTTTGCCGGAGCGCATCTGGTGGATTCGGCTTGCAGCGAACTTGTCAAGTTCCATCAATGGGCTGGGGGTCAGGGAGGTCCGGTATGGGTATTCAGGGAGGGCGGGGAGAGAGGTCTCCCAGTCTTTGAGGAGCTGGGGCTGGGCTTTGGCTCTGAAGTTGGCGTAGGCACGGGCCATGATGGGCTGGGAGGGTATATCTTCGGAGAGGGGGAGAGCCACTTTCAAAATCTGGGGGAAGCGAGTAAGTCCATGCGCCAGCGGAAAGGCCATGTGGGCAAGTTCGTCGATGGGGAGTTGCCTTCTCATGGGGGGAGAGGGCACTGGGGTTTTCCAGGTGAGTGGCAGATAAACGGATGAGAGGCCGGTAGTGAGAGGTCGGCATGTCTCAGGAGCCCTGTAGGGTGACAGGGACGGGAAGGAGGCCGGGAGGTGAGCCGCCGCGGGGTTTGTTAGGGGTGATGAGCAGCAGATTCTCAGAGCAGCAATTCGCCTTTTGTGTCTGCAGTATGGTCCAAGCGGGGGGAGGCAGGATTCCCTAGTGAGTATTGGGATGGGGGTGGTGTAAAAACAATTGGTGGTCCACCTCTGGACTCTGTGCCAAAATGAGTTCATCTGGTTGGTTGTATGGGTATTGGGGACGAGGAGGTTGGCCCCATATCTGAGGATTGGGAGGAGAAGGCCCATGGCTAACCGGTGGGAGAGGAAAGGCCGAACTCCCGCCCCGGGAGAGGCGACCCTTCTCAGGAAGGCAATGGCTACGTTGGCTAGGGCCAGGCGTCTTTCGAAGTGGTGGATTGAGTTGAGGGGGGGAGAGAACCAGTACCCGAGCCATCTTACCACATGGGAGGGACGGAAGATCTGGTCATTAAGGATGATGCGTTGGTCAGATTGGCTGGTGGACCTCTGGTTCGGGGTTCGCCAATGGATTAGTTCTGTCTTTGGGACGGAGAAGCAGACCACTAGAGAGGGGGCGCGACGAGAGAGAGACTCAAAAAGGCCTTGCAGGTGCCGCACATTGGACCTGTATGACGGGGAGGAAACTGTGAGGGCGAAATCGTCCATGTAGGAGAGCATGAGGCCGGTCCTGATGTCGATGTGGAGGGGTGCTACCTAGATGAGGAAGAGCAAAGGGGAGATGGGGGATCCTTGTAGGGTCCCGATGGTGATGGGGGCGGGGGTTTTGGGGGAGCCCTGATAGACAAGGGTGCACCTGCGTTCTGCTAGGAACGAGGAGACCCAGTCTATCATGTAGGAGGGGGTGTTTTTCTTAAGGAGGCATTCGCGGAGGGCTACGGGGTCGACATTGTTAAAGCCTGCCTTTATGTCGAGGAAGAGGGACAACACCTTGCGGTTGGTGTGTTGGAGGGTTTTAACTTCGTGTACGAGGGTGGCACAGGCGTCAAAGGTCCCGCGGCCTGGGACCGACCCGCATTGGTTGGGATGGAGCAGGCTAGAGGCCTTGGCATGAGCCAGGAGGCGGGCTGCCATGATCCATTCCAGGATTTTGGAGACGGTTTTTAGGAGGACTATAATACGAAATGAAGTTGGGGAGTCGTTAGAGGCCTTTCCGGGCTTGTCGAGTATGACTCTGTTGGCTTCTTTGAGCGAGGGAGGATGGTATCCATAGGCCAAGAGAGGTCCCAGGAGGTCAAGGAGGATGCCAGGGTATCATCTGTGAACATTTTTCCAGACTGAGTAGGGGATTTCATCCGGGCCTGGGGCTGAGGAGGGGGATGATTTTGCAAGTGCTTGGGAGATTTCTTCATGGGTGAGGGGGGGAGTATCCGGTATGGGGAAGAGTCTCCCTCTGGGTGGAGGCTCCTTTTTTGGTGGGAAGAAGTGGGCAAGGAGGGCGTTGTTGATGGCCGTGGGGCCATGGGCATCTGGAAGGGAGGGGAAGCGAGCAGCCTGCCTTGGGGTTACAAGTTTCTTGGCTGTCCAGATGTTGTCCGGGGTGGTCTTGGAGAGATATTCTGCCCAGTAGTTAGACTTCGCCTTCTTGATAGCCTTGAAGTAGCCATTCCTGGAAAGTTTAGCAGTCTCCCTTGCTTGGGTCATGCGGAGCTTTTTGGCCTTTCTTGAAGCTTTGTTGTATTCTTTGCGGAGGGAGGTTAGGAGCAGGGTCCACCATGGTTTAGACCTGGCGGAGAGGCACGAGGTGGGGGTGGCTGCCCACAGGGTAGAGGTGAGGTAGGACATGGATGCTGTGAACCAGGCGTCAAATTGTTGGTTGAAGGGGCGAGAGGGAGGAGGTGGGACGAGAAGGCTCTTGAGCGGTTCTTCTAAGGCCGTCCAATCTAAGTCGTCCCATCTTGGTTGAGGAGGAGGGGCGTGGGCGCGCGGATGGGACAGGGAGATACTGATTGGGACATGGTCTGAACCAGTGGAGGGGAGGGAGGAGGCATCCCATGTGAGAGCCACAGGCGTCATGAGGGGGTTGGAGAAGGCCAGGTCTATCACGCTGGGCCTGTGGGAGCCAGAGAGGGGGTAGCGGGTACAAACTCCAGGGGTGGTGATGCAGGTGAAGCCTAGGTCGTCCGCCCTGTCAAAGTAGGGATTGGTGATCTGGGCTTCCTGAGAGGAGTGGAGGCAGAGGGGGTAGGTTCTGGGGCTGTAGATATTGAAGTCTCCAATCACTAGGTACGGGGCTTTGAGAGAGATAAAAATTTGTTCAGGGGATACCGTGTGCGGCTGGGGGTATCTAAACCAGGAGTAAATGTTCACTAGTCGGAAGTAGGGGTGGTTGGCGCCGAAGCACCCCGCTGGAGTGTAAATATCGAGATGCATGTAGTCGCTCACGTCCTGCGCAAATTCTGGGAGAATGGTGTAGGATTTTAAAAATTCTAAAGAAATACAACAGGCTACCTTAGGAAGGGCCGAGGGGGGGGCAAAAGATTTATACCCATTGAAGGTGGGTAAAAAGACTTTGGCAGAAGGAGGGTCTTGCAAAAACACAAACTGTGGAGGATGGTGTACTTTAAATAATGAAAAAAGAGAGAGGAACACATCCCAGCTTCCCAGGCTTTTGTGTTGAACGAGCGTAATGGGGGGTGGAGAGTCCTGCCTGCCAGTTTGGTTAGAGGTTTTATTAATTATTACGGGACAACCCTGATGATTAACAGGAGTAAATGGGGGTGCAGGGGGTCCTGAGGGAGGATGGCCCACGACGCCTGTTGGGTGTGTTGGAATAGAGGTTAGTGGTCGGGGGGTGGCGGGGTCAGCGGCATGGGCTGGGGGGCCTTGGGAAGTGGTGGGAGCGGGATCGCCATCCTCTTTCACATCCATGGTTTCTTCATCATCTGAAGACGAGGAGGAGCCAACTGACTCCGGGGGGACACTGATCGAGTGGGGGGGATAGGGCGGGCTTTGCATTCCTTGGCGTAAGCCGTGTGGTCGTCCCCACAGTTAGCGCAGTGTGGGGGGTGGTGTGGCGGCAGTTCGCGACGGGTTTCTTGTTGCCTCCTTTGGGGCTGGTGGGGTTCTGGTATCGGTGACTGGCTTTGGTGTGGTGCAGGGCACAGAGGGTGCAGGATAGGTGCTTTTGCTTGCAGCAGGCGACTGCATGGCCAAACTGGCAGCAGTTTGTGCATTGTGTGTAGCAGTTGGCGGAGATCGGTTTCTCCACTTTGAGGCAGTTGGAGTATAGGAAGATTGAGGGAGTGATAGAGGGTACGTCTTTGGAGTAAATGGAGATGACCACTGAAAGCGCTTCTTTGGCGGTTCTAGTAGCTCGGTCAGGGTTAAGGTACCTGGCCGACTTGATCTGGACCTCTTTCGTGAAACTAATAGATTTTTTGAGATTGGGGAAAAGCTGTTCGTCGTCTTTGGGCATTTCATCGGTGGGGATGCTGTGTATGACCAGCTGTACATCGGTGGGTGCAAGGCAGAAGAGGAGTCAGGGGTTATCCCCAGTGGGGAAGGCCTGGTTGAGTTTGCGTGTGAGTACTTCAAAGTAGTGGGCATAGGAAGAACCGGGCGTAAGGGGGTCAGTGCAGGTAAGTGAGACCGCACCCCGGTCGTTGACTTTGGTAAAGAAACCTTTGGGGAGGAGGCAGTGGGAGTCTGTAAGGGTGTCTGTGACGATGTCTGGGAGGGAACAGCTGATACGTCTTGAGAGGTCATGGGGGACAGGGGAGGAGCATGACTCATAGAAACGTCTGGAGGCGAAAGGGAGAGGAGAGGGGGCCTTTATGGCCCTGTCCTCATTGCTAGCGACCTTTGTCACCTTCGCTTGTCAGGTCTTCTTGTTCTTGCCCTTCCTGCCGGAGGTGGCCGCCTGGGTGTAAGAGGGTTGGTGCTTCGGTTTGTAATCTGGGTGAAGGGTGGCGTCAGTGAAAGCTGACAGGTTGTATTCCCCGGTGCGGAATTGCTCCACTTCCCAGGAATGGGGCAAGGCTTTGGCGTATAACTTGGAGTTGTTATGGGGTAACTAACTCAAAGGAATAGAGAAAGCTAGGCCGGATCGTATTCGAGATAACAGAGGGAAGTCAGGAAAGCTCAGGAGATGATGGTTCGATAAAGGTAAAGACATAAAATGGAAGTTCTCGAATCTTTAAACTTGATAACTTGTTATATTGTTAAGGTCTCTTCTCCGTCGCTTGATTCTCTCAAACTGCGGGGAATAGCCCTTACTACCTATACTAAATTCTCCCTACTTTCTGTATCCTAACAATCATGTATCTTTCTGAGATTTCAGCTTCGTCAAAGGAAGTGCGAACACTCTTTGACCCTGAATAATTGCCCCACTCGAACTCAGAGAACTCCTGACATCTATTTCATCTGAGGGTGTCCCTACTCCACACACAATAGTCTTCGATCTCTTTATCCTAATAGACTAAGATCATATATATGGTCGCAATGCCAACATACCAATAGTCTTTATCATGAACTATCGAGTGATCAGTTCGAATAGCCAGATAATAATGCAGAATATGCATATGCACCGGATAAGGAATTAAGTACTCTCACTTTATCTTTCCAATCAGTAATCATACTCATGGAACGTGAGTTCTTCCGGTATCCTGAGTAGTCAACATAGATGCCTCCAGTGGCTCCTACCACGGTGAATTGAGGTTGGACATACGCACCTCCATTACGGTGGCGCAGCCTCTACTAATAATACTGGCAAGCTATTCTCATGTGCGTAACACTAGCTCCCTCTTCAAAAGGTTTTGTCCCCAAAATCCTTCTTGACATATAATACACAAGTAGCGATAAACATTAAATATTAAATCCTTTTAGGACTCTACAAGGTAGGGTAAAAAACCTTCCGCGTTTGCTTGGCCACAGCAGGAAAACCTTTCCAAGTAATACTACTTAGCCCAATGATGGCATTTCCAGGTTTTCCCTATGAAACATATCTACCAATTCCTTCTCATTTCCCAAATGCTCCGGTGGTTCCCAGGTATTCTCATCTTCTCAACACCCTTTCCACTTAACGAAATAACGTATTTCATAGAATGTTTGGGGTCTTCCTCTAACCCGTCTTTCATAAGAGATTATTTCACTCTTAATAATTTTCTCCACCTCCCATTCAAGATCTCCATCAATCTCTTAGGTTGCATAGGTGGTTGTTCTCGAGTCGGTCAAATGAAAGTTCCGTAGGGTTCGTGTAACGATACATGAATACTGGTGGATTTTCCAACGGTCCGATAGTTTGATTTTATAGGCAAGGTTTCCTCATTGTTCTAAGATTTTAAAAGGGCCTTAGAGTTTGGGGGCTAATTTCTTCGATGGGCGTTTTGTGCGAATATTTTTTGCATTGAGCATAACCAGGTCTCCGATTTTAAAGTCTGGTTCTTGCTTAGCCTTTCGATCATGATATCGTCCCATGGCTTCCTTTGTCTTCACGAGGGATTCTCTTGCTTGTTGATGTATCGTTTGCATCCAGTGAGCATACATATCGGCTCCTGAATTCCGGGCTTCTCGTTCTTTTAACCATTCAGTCTGAGGATGATAACCGTAGTTTGCGAAGAAGGGGGTCATTTTGTGTGGTGGTGGTCGAGTTGTTGTAAGCAAATTCGGCGAGGGTAAAAGGTGGTACCAATCATCCTGATCGTAGTTGACAAATATTCGGAGGTAGCCTCCCAGTATTTGGTTTACTCGTTCTGTTTGTCCATCAGTCTCAGGGTGGTACGCAGTCGACATCTTTCGTTTGATGTTGAGTTTTGTGCACAATGATTCCCAAAATTCGCCAGCAAACTTTGCATCC
>NESQ01000463.1:0-64730 GCA_003070745.1 Tuber borchii
GATGGAGATCCATATAACTCAGCCAGCATGCTGGAGATGTGTGGTGTAAAGAGTGAGACCCAGTGGTCACCGGAACCCGGACGAGAAAAGGTGCATGACCCCGCCACCTGAGAGGCAGGGCCAGAGGCTGACGGCTGAAATCCCCTAGGAACAAGACAAACTCCCTGACATGCACAAGATAATGCCAGTTCTCAAGTCAAGACCATTATCACGGCACAAAGCTAGGAGAGAGGAGCAGTAGGGTGCCAGCCAACGATCATAGAGTAGGTGTAACCGAGCAACGGGACGAAAACCAGGAGGCGAGAAAGGAGGGGTAGACCCGACACCAAGAAGTACGAAGCAAAGGACCACCAAGGGATTACAATTTTTTAACAATGTGACCATACCAGCTGTAGCGCTCAGGAGATAGTGCAATACCAGAGAACAGAGCCACTGGGACCACTACTTCACTGATAACCTGAAGCTGCGCTATGCTTAAGATGAGGTGGAGGGGTTGCCAACCATGCAAATGATAAGCGAGGGCAACAAAACAAGTGCGGAGAAAGAGGGGGAAGAGCATGAAACCCCATAGATGAAGGCACCCAAATACCTAAGCCATTTGAAGGGAATCAGAGGGAGGAAGGAGGTGGCGGGAGTATCACTCTCCTAGGCAACAAAGACCATCAGAAGAGGGGAGAGGGATACCAAAACCCACAATGATTTCTCTAGTGTTGAGATTTCAATCGCCAGAGCTGTAGAGGAGATGGTTCGTGTCGACCAACAAGTCTAAAGGACCTCCATTTGATACCTGTTCTTCCTGCAACCCTAACCTTCATGACTTATACCTTCTTGTCATATACTCCTATGGCTCATAGTGAGTCATAGTGTGAAATCCCTCAGCTAACTCCTATGAGTCACTGTACAATAAATAACTAATTAATCAAAACACAATAAACATAGCATATGCGCCACTCGCGGCACATGTGTGAAACCCATGACTTATAACAATGAGTAATGTGTGAAAGTCATAATCATATGACCACAATTGTGAGTCATGTCAACAACATGGACTAGTCATAACACAAGAATTACAGGCTACTGCGTTGTCATGGCGAACTACGGTAATGATTTGGGGCGCCATCTATCGCATTTACAAAGGGCCACTAGTAATATGGAATACCGTAAGAACTCGAATAATTGGACCTGAGACTAAGACATCTGAAATTTCCTCTCGTGAATACAGGAGCGAGTGCACAGCAATAAAAGATCCCCTCAGCCCGAGTCTAAGATAAAAGAAAAAGAAAAAAGAGCTAGATCTTACCAGCAAAGGCAACTCCAACGTCGGCGTGAGGTCCAATTATTCGAGTTCTTACGGGACGAATAACTGGGGCGACATAAATGGCTCTACTTATATTGAAAATGTTATTTACCCTCACCTCTATCCTGGGTGGTATTCTCTTCACCATAACGATTTAACAAACTGCGGGTACATTTACTTTCAACAGGATGGGGCCCCGAAAAATATGGGTCCCCGGTGAAATTCCCCGCCCCGGCCCTCTTACCGGCCCAGGGCGGGGCATATTTTTTGCCTTTTCTCCCCCCTACCCGGGGCCAGGGCCCCACCCCACCCATGTCCCGGACAGGCCCCCGTAAAATTTTGGTGGTGAAAAACGGGGTCTGTCCAGGGAATGAGTAGGGTTAGATCCCGGACGGGGGCGGGGCGGGGAGAAGGCAGAAAATACGCCCCCCGGGCCCATGTAACGGTGGGGCCTCCGAGGGCAAAACCCGCCCCACCCCGCCCCGTAACGAACGCTAAGTATGCAACCGCTGCATTTCAGCAACTAGTAATGGGTGACTATATATTCCCCTGGCCTCTCCCTCCTCTCCCGACCTCTCTCCTATTGAAGGCATCTGGCTTCTCCTCAAGCATTGGATTATGCACCATGATCCCTGCCCATTCACTGTTCCTGATCTTCCTTCTGCTATTCTTGAAGAATGGGATCAAATCTCTCCGGATGAGATTCTTAATCTTACTGCATCTGTACCAGAATGAGTACAAGATGTGCTTACTAGTAATGGTAGGCACACAGCATGGTAAGCTTGACATCATTTTATTACACTACTTTTTTTTTGTCACTTTTTACACTTTTTACTTTATCTCTCTTGGCTTTTTTTGTTTTTTCTTTCTATCCTGGCTTGAGAAGACGAAGCAGGTGAGCTCGTCAGTCCTATTCCCACTATCATTAAAATTCATTCTTACACACAAGCCACACTGGCATCACATATTCTACCTTCCATAACTCCTAGGGCAGGTAGTTGGGCTTTTCACTTTTAGTTTTGGCGAGTTGGTCATAGTGTGGATGGGGTTGGTGACCTCAACTCTTCACGCTATAGTCCCTGCTTTCACTTTTGCTTTTATTGCTGTGCTTTCTGTGAATTAGTCTTTCTTTTATTGCGATAGGGGTAGGCGAGCTGCCCAGGCAAGAGCAGGGTGTAGGCCTGGGTGGTGACCAGTAGAAGAAAAGGAGAACTCTGTTATGTTTTTCATATATACACCTACCTGTCTTTACCAATAGTTTAGCAAGTCTAGCCTATTCATTATTTGTGAAGAAATACGGTATTCAGAATTGTCATCATATCCGATCACTTGGTGCACCTCCCTGGTGTAACACCTTGTGTAAGATGTCCCGCAACCTGATCGCTTTTCACCCGTTGCCACATCGATCATCTTATTCCCTGTTTTGCCACCAGAAGTTTTCCGATTTTTTCGTCCCTACCCTAGTACTAGTACCGTAAGCCAGTTTCCTTTTTTTCTATCTTGATACAAGTACATTCCAAAGATGCAAAAATTGAGGAAACAATACTAATAACACCATCCAAAAATATTTCCAGTATCTACCCGCAAAGCCATAGATTATTACCCAAAAACTATGTATTACTTGAGGGCACCATACCAATACCCGATTGGTGGACTACGGAGGAAAGTGACCCGTTAAATGTCTTGGTAATCACGTGACTGGGTTTAAGCCTCTCGCCAAGACCTTTGGTTTGGTTAGTCATTTTATGTGGTTATCGAGAACCCTGATGGATATTTTGCAAACTAGCCTTTTTGTCCGTTCACATATCCGAATTTCTGATTCCCTTTGGATATACAGCTGGTGGAGGGTTTGAAGCTTACTGCGTCGTTGTAGGCGGATAATCCCTTCCATCGTGCCGGTATACAGGTCAAGGACCAATTGGTGTTAGCCAAGTGCGATATTTACGTTTCTCCTGCTCGAGTACGGGGCACCAAGGGGCTACCGTACCGGAAACCCCACAGTATCAGCCAGTCCTCCGAACATCACGCGCAAGAACCCCTTCCCAAGCGGATCTCCCCCGCACTCTGCGATCTAGTGTACCGTACAGCACCAGCATCCCGGCGGCCTCTCATCACGCTCAGGTACCTAAACACGATCAATTCCATCCTAACGCCCGGCCTCCTTGCAACTCCAAACGTACTGCCCGAGGAAGTCATAGCGATAACCATACCAATACCGGTACGCGCCACGATATAATACCAGCATGCGAAGAGGGTACTGCGACGCGAACGCTTTGCCCGGGCTCCACGGATGGCCCAGTAGTGCTGTCTAAGCAGTCAATCTGGCAGTTGGGACTACCGCCGTCCTAATATCACTGGGTGTCTCGGTGGGCAATATGGTCGCACGGTGGTAGACGATGGAGTGAGAGGATTCACGTGGAACTTAGGCACCTTGTAGGAAGGGTATGGAGATGTAACTTTCACGGCTTGCGCTTCGTTCACACTCTCCCAAAGCTAAGCTAACGGTAAAGACAGGTATACTGGGACCCAAGGTGCTCTCCCTAGCCATCCCTTTCCTCCTTCAATGCTAACCCTCTCAAAAGGATAGGGAAACCCCTCGCCCTCTACTACGAGTTAGTCTACAAATGGAAACTCTGCACCCGCGAGGAACTCTCCAACTAGTCCTATCGTACCTAGCTTCAGGCGCAGACATGTCTCCTGAAAACGTCGCACCCTAGCCGAGTCTCCCTCCCGCATATCCCCAGTTCCAACATCCCGCTCGCATTGTCGGTATATAAAGCGTGCCGGAAGAAGCGACTACGAGGGAGTGAGAGGGTAATGCCCGGCAGGGCCTTTATCGCCTACACGATGCGCCGGAGCAACAGGAGAGAGACGCGAAGATGAGGATGGCGCCAACTCCGTCTGGGGAACGCCTCGCCTGAAGAGATCCAGAACTTGCGCCCTGGTTGCTTGGGTATAAGGTTTTGAGGGATGTAGAGGCGCACTTGTCGAACGAGGTGGAAAACGGGAGGGGGGGTAAAGGGAAGGTGGATGTGAATTTGTAGAAGGTGGAAGGGGCTAAATTGTATACACGTTTGCTTCCTTTTTTTCTCGTTCAAGTTGCATGTATGTCTTATTTCTCTTTTTCTCACTACACTTTCTGTTCTTGTCCGCGTCGATTGTAATATTGACACTGCACTACGAATAAATTAAGGTTTTATATATTGCTTTCTTAAATAGACTACTATACGAAAAGCACTCCACCCCCCTACCACCTATATTCTTTTTAACACCCACGATCCTGGAGATCTGCGGCTCACGCAATGAGTTGTCCCGGAAACACCTCCAGTCTACCCCAAACAAAAACCTACCATGCCAACTTTATTAAACAGCCTTCGGCTCTCTTCACCCTAAGAGATGCCTAGAGTATACTCTAGCGCACTCCCGGCTCTCGCGCCCGGAGTAGGGTATTATACATAGTCGAAGAGATAAACACCCTCCAACCACAGGGGAATTACCTAAACTTATTCGTTTATTCCTGCCGCCACCCAGGGGAGGTGTGTGGTGTATTGGGTCATCAGTTATCACTTGCGTTACATATCACCAATTCCTGATAATCCGAGCATAAGTGGGATGTGGAAATGGTGTGATAAAGTCGAGAACCTTTACTTTATTTTGGGTTTTCGGGATGACTTAGTGTTATCATGGGGCTTTGGATCAGACGTAGGATTTAATCGGAGGCTCTCGAACTCCTCACAGTAGAGGGGGAAGTAGTGGTGTTGTTGCCGTCGATGTTATCGTAGTTGGAATTGTTGTTCCATCTGTCGTTTTCGCCCCGTGCGTGAACTAAGTTATGAGCTTCGTGCATTTGCGCCTTTTGCACTTTGATACACTCTTTCCATCGCTACCACCGCCCATGCCGATATGCATTCTGTGGCAGGTCTGTCCTTAAAGCTTCGCGTTCAAAAAGATATCTTGCGGGTGCTTCCCCAATAATTCTGTGACCTGCGCATCATGAAAGTCTGTACGGAGGAGGGGTGTGCTCGCGTCTTGGGCTTCCCCGCCATAGCTGATGGGCTTCTTGGCGCTCGCTCGCCTAAGCAGCAACTTTGAGTATTACTGTAGCATGCTACTATACTTTAGAGTAACTGTAACACTTGACGCTTGAATAATATATGGCCTCACGGGGAGATACTGAAGACTACTTACCAGTAGTGCCAGTTTCCTAGATTGCTACTGCTTTAGAATGTATTAAAAGAGAAAAAAGGAATGGACTGCTACCTGTACATGTGAATCGCCTCAGCTTCTCATGGGACCAGTCGTCAGGCGTTTGTGTAACGAGTTTCGGGTTCGGTAACTGGAAACAAATATTGTTAACAAGGCGCTAGGCTATATCAACTGCGCTTTTCTTTAACTTCAAGTAATTGCGTTCAACAGACTCCAAGTTAATCAACACTTCACTCTTAACAACAGTCAAAGCGGTTGAAAGTGGAAAATGTCACAAGGGTTCAGCAATAACCAGAATTCTTTCAACGTCGGAAATACCTTTCACTACACCACCCTCGATGATAGATCGGAAATACTGGCATGGCTATCTCCGTTAGAGCCACGGGTGCGGCATCGAGACATCGGAGCCCGCCGGGTCGACAGTATAGGAGCATGGCTGCTGGAGACTGAAGAATTCAAACTCTGGCACTAGGGTAGTAGGGAGGATGGATCTTACCGTCCGACCTTGTTTTGCGACGGAAATCCAGGAGTGAGGAAGAGCTATGTCACGTAAGAGAGCATGTATTGTTGCGGGGAATCAAAGAATACTCTTGCTAATTGGTTGCGATGACAGTTCGCTAGTTATAGACAAGCTATGCGAGGCTGCCGAGAGATATCCAATCGTTGCGTGTTTTTACTTCGACTTTGCTTCTCGGAATGAGCAGTCACCGGTAAATATGCTCGGCTCCTTGGTGAGACAACTTGTTACCGGACAGGGCGAAATTCCTGAAGCAATAGCCGAGGATTTCCGAAAGGAAAAAATGTCGATTGGGGGCAGAGGACTACAAGTTTCAGGAATTTTGAAGATGTTCCAGGCAATCGCAGCGGCCAGGCGCACATTTATATGTGTTGATGCACTTGATGAATGTGTACCAGAGCATCGAATGGTGGTTCTTGAATCATTAAGCCTAATGCTCCAAGGGTCTCCGAATACTCGCTTGTTTATGAGTGGAAGACCACATGTGCGGAGTGAGGTGGAGAGGGAGTTGGGTGGAACGGCAACCTTTGTATCTATACAAGCTACGGAATATGGGGTCCTTAGATTTCTTCGAGAGAAACTCAGGAAGGACACAATCCCAAATATGATGAGCAGCACATTGGAGGGAGATATTATGGAGAGCATTCCCGCAATAAGTTCGGAAACGTATGTAGGAAGGAGGCTGGGAGAAAAACTGCCTTAAATTTATAGCTGACATATTTGAACTTAGATTCCTGCTGGCCTCTCTCCACATCGAGGCAATTCTCAGGGGTACTACAGTTGCTCGGCGGAGAAAAACACTCAAGTCAATAAAGGATGGGGCAGGGTTAGGGGATGCATACGGTGCGACACTGGAGCGAATAAAGGCTCAGGATGAAGAAAAGGCAAATCTTGCGATGGCTGCTCTCACGTGGATCTGCTATTCGGAGCGGCCATTACAGGTGGATGAGCTATGCCATGCACTAGCAGTGGAGATAGGAGAAACGGATTTTGATCCCGACAATGTTCCTTCGATAGGCACATTGTTAGACTGCTGCCAAGGCCTGATCACAGTCGACGCGGAGGCTTCGACTGTACGCTTGGTCCACTATACCGTCCAAGAATACCTTTGTAGTCGTCCGAGGCTCCTCAGTAAATCTCATTCGATACTTGCAGAAACCTGCTTAACCTATCTGAACTCACCACAAGTCAAGAACCTCCTACCCTATTCTCCTCTAGACTACGGAAGCATGCCACTCCTCAGATATGCTGCGAGGTATTGGGGAACACATACGAGCAAGGATTTGACAGACAATGTGAGGACCCTTGTGTTGAAGCTCTTGAATCAGTACGAAGCCCACATATCTGCTGTATCACTTTTGGAGCAGGTACTGCATTCCAGCAATCTCGGAGCCATCTCTACCCCAACGCTGTTCTCTGGACTACACTGTGCATCCTTCTTTGGGATTGTTGAACTTGTGACTATTTTGTTTAATTATGAAGGTTATGTAGTCGACAAATAAGATTGTACAGGGAGTACACCACTCATATGGGCGGCGATAAATGGGCATGAAGGAGTGGTTAAGATACTGCTGAAACAAAAAAATGTCGACCCTAATCTAGCTGATAAAGCTGCTCGAACACCGCTTGGGTGGGCTGCTGGCGAGGGACACGAAGGAGTGGTCAAGTTATTGCTGGAACGGGAAGATGTCGATCCCAATCGCCCAGATAAAGGTGGTGAAGGGCCGCTCGAGTGGGCTGCTATATACGGACATGAGGGTGTGGTCAAATTACTGCTGGAAAGGGGAGATTTTGATCCCAATTGCCCAGATACGAATGATCAAACACCACTCGCGAATGCCGCCATCAATGGACACGAAGGAGTGGTTAAGTTATTGCTAGAACTAGAAGATGTCGACCCCAATCGCCCAAACAGGAATGATATGACACCACTCGGGTGTGCTGCTATAAAGGGGCACGAAGGGGTGGTTAGATTTTTGCTAGAACGGGAAGATGTCGACCCCAATCGCCCAGATAAGAATGATCGAACACCACTCGGGTGTGCTGCTTTTGCGGGACACGAAGGTGTTGTCAAGTTATTGCTAGAACGGGAAGATGTCAACCCCAATCGCCCAGATAATGATGGTGACGGACCACTCGGAGGTGCTGCATTTGGGGGGCACGAAGGCGCGGTCAAATTATTGCTGGAGCGGGAAAATGTCGACCCCGATCGCCCGGGTATGTGTGATCGAACACCACTCGGGTGGGCTGCTCTCAAGGGATACGAAGGAGTGGTCAAATTATTGCTGGAATGGGAAAATGTCGACCCCAATCGCCCAGATGTGAATGACCGAACACCACTCGGGCTGGCTGCTATCAAGGGACACGAAGGAGTGGTCAAGTTATTGCTGGATAGAGAGGATGTTGACCGCAATCGCCCAGATGAACACGGTTGCACACCGCTCTCTTATGCTGCTCAGGAGGGCCATGGAAGAACCGTGCAGCTATTGCAAGCCCGGAAATCTGCTGAAACATCCCGATGTGCAGCTGCCCCATCAGCTATAACCCAACGGAAGTAAACCAGAAGCGCTGGGTACTATATTGATTCTTCCTGAATCTCCTGGCATTCCCCTCATTCTAGCACTAGCTTTCCTCTACCCCCGGGAGTCTTGTATACGCAATTGCTGGTGTTACTATCTTTCCTCTTCCTGTGTCGCCTTTACGCCAGCCTGATTGAGGTGGTCCTGAAATCCCGCCCCTGGCCGTCATTCACGGTGCCACCCCTTGTATACAGGCATATACCATAAACCTCTTGGATATTTGTCAATCTTTGCGAATGAAGGCTCACGAATTTCTGTTTATCGTGTCTAGCCCAGAGTAACTGGGGGACTGTTTAGTTCGTTAACTTCTACGATTGATCATGTTTACCATTCCTCTGTCGAATAGTTCCCTTATTGCAAAATCTCCTTTTTTCAACTTCTTTATGCTTTCATTTCTTCTGTTTTCTATTGTTAATTTCTTAGCGATAGATGGGTAGACGAACAAATAGACAATCCACACATAGAGAATTCTCCTTCCAATAGCTGAAGACCTAGCGTAGGCATTCTCGGAGCCACCAGGACCAAGAGAATCAACCCTAAACATTGGGATTTGAGGATAATATTCTTCTTGGTATTAACTAGGGCTCGAATTCCTCATGCATACGGGGAAAGTACCTGCTATTCCACGGAACCCCATCCAATTTCTTGTCACGATAAGTCCATTAGATAGGATCTTCATTACCCACCAGGTAAGCCGCTAGCCACACAGCGCTCAAGCAGAACTATCAAATTAGTGACAAGGCAGCAAGCTGGCGAACTAGAGTTCGTTACGGGGCGGGGCGGGTTTCACTCGGTAAACCCCGCCGTTACGCCAGGCCACAGTGTTCGCAACCGTCCAGTCAGTCCGTCTTCGGGCTCGGACGGGACGGACCCCGGCTGGTAGTCCGTCCTTTTTTTTAGGAGGGTTAGGACAGACTACGCCCGGGCGGGGGACTATAAGTCCCACCCAGCCAGGTTGAAATCATGAGACATCACTCGTCTGGTCCCCGGCCGTCCCTCGCCGTCCCCCGGAGTCCCCTACCAGCTCCTATACTCCCGTTCCCCCGCAATCTCACACAATTTCGAGTGACTGTTCACAGTCCCAAGCCAAGACATGTAGTTTTTTACATATATTCCTTTATTATACTGATGTGCTGATCGACTAAGATTTCAGGGTGAGTGTGAAGGTACACAAGCAGAAGTGATATTTATTGTAAAAGGACATGAAACAAATAAGATATTGTAAATAGTAGCGTAACTTCCCTCCAAGCGCATCACCTTTAATATTCATTATAGCAATCCAAATCAAGAATTTAAACTTGTCCCAAGCTGTAAACTTCAAGAGCCTTTAAAGTATTTTACATCAGCAGTATTACGGCCAGGTTTTGGAGCCAATAGTCCACTGGGAGCCGTGCTCAAGGCACTCGCACTTGGATTTCCGCAATTGTCAGAATACTCTCTTGTTAACGGTAGAGATACCTCTTTTTCGATTGCTTCAATTTCGAAATCCCGAATCGTATCGATTGATGTTGCATAACTGAGATTGGTTGGCAGATTACCTTCTTCTGACATGGTCAAAATATTGAAATCGAGTGAGATAGGAATAACAACGCCGCAATATATAATCCGTTAATGTTTGAGAAAAAATACCGGTATCCTTGGGGATTGCCTTATTCCGAACATGATATATGTTACGATGAATGTGCGTAGGGTACGTACTGGGTGCTGCGCATGCGTTTCCGTAGTCAGATGATTTCCCTGTGTGTTTTCCCAATGTTTGCTTCATGTAGTTCTATACCTTCTTTTCTTTTCTCTCCACTCTCCTCCGAACAATAGAATCATCGCTTTCAACAATATAATTCGTAACAATATATCATGTTCTATTTATCACTGCTCACTCACAGTATTGTTAGATCCATCATTTCACTCGGGGACTGACTGGAGTTGCAATCGTACACCTCCGAACCAATCTTTGTTACATCATGAGACATCACTCTTGCCGTCCCCGGCCGTCACCCACAGTCACCCACAGTCCCCCGCCGTCCTCACCCATCCGCAACCGTCCCCGGGTGTCCTCACTCTTCTCCGGCCGTCCATCCCCCTTGCCCTGCACTAACGTGTCTCACCCTGTAGGGCCCGCCGTCCTGCCCTTGAGACGCCCGGGATAGACTACAGCTAGCCGTCCCGTCCCTTCCGGAGCTCGTGGCAGTCCTCCCGCGGGGCCCCGCCGGGGATATTTAAGGGTGATCCCCGGGGTCACTCCGAGCTTTTTCATAAAACTCACTCGACAATCGCAGAAACCTGCCTAAGTTATCTGAATTCACCGCAAGTAAAGGCTCTTTCCCGATCTCCGCGCCACACCCTTTCTCGAATATTCCTCAGTATATTAGGGAGTCTACACTAAGCGAGGCCTTTCTGACTGCGCTAAATTACTTGCGATGAAGCTATTTGACGACCCCAATAACCAAATGCCCATTAGAATCCACTTGGAAGCGCAAGACTACTACTCGTGCACTATTGATTCCGCTAAAAGATCCCTATTCGGTGGCCTACACTATGCATCCGGTTTTAGGATCGTTGAGGTTGTAGTTGTTTTAGTGGAGATGGAAGGTTGCGATATCAACCAGGAAGCTGCATTGGTAATAAGCTTCTTGGGTGGGCTGCCTGCAATGGGCACAAGGGTTGTGGAAATACTGCTCAGACGGGACGACTGCCGCCTAATACTACTCTGGCGTGAAGCCCGGAACTTGTGAAAGTACTACTCGAAGATCCCTGGGGCGACATGGACCCTAACTAACTGGGGTGGCTGGTGTGGCTTGAATTTTCCCTCTTATTTACTTTTTTTGCTGTTATCTTGTTATAAATCCTCTTTTAAAATTCGTTATCCATTTTTTCGATATTATATAATCAATCTATCCCCTTTCCCTCCCTTTCCTCTGCGGTATATGCTAGATAGTTGTTTAAATATAGGAACAATGATAGACTGCAAATATTTCATGTACCCACGAAAACCGGCGTAAAAATCTAGCTAAGTAAGGTATGATGGCGATTGGATTCCTTGATGAACATAGTTTAACAGAAATCATGCTTGCACACTAGCTCTCTCAATGCGTGAGCTTAGAGGTGAGGTTGGGACACTGTTTACACTTTTTAGTCTTGCCTGCGAAGGAACTCTAATACAGATCATAAGAGGCCTTTGACTCTGAAATTAACCCCTATTCCACAAGCACTGGTATTCTTCCTTGGCTTGCTAAGAGTGATCTCGTGGCGCACCGCGCTAGAGGATCTCGAATGACGAGCGAGTAGGAGGGTTATTCTATCCATTTACCGACTCGATGATTTGCCTTCTCTGGGAATTATATTCGATGCTCATGCCTTGCATCGCGAACCAATACGAGCTCCCCAGAACAACAGGGAAAAACTCTACCACCCTCCGGACATTTATGTTTAAATGGCCCTCTATACTACAGTAAATTATAGATGTAGGGTATAATACCGGGGAGAGAGATCTTGGGCACTAAAGTTTGAACCCAGCTAATAGCGTCTTTAGCCATAACTTAGGGGTTCGTGTTGTGGAAAGCGTTAATGACTTAAATCTCCTTATAGCAAGCAGATTCTGGGCGGTAGACCTGTAGTGATTAGAAGATGATTAAGCAAAAGGCTTGATGAGGGTTTAGGAGCAGATCGGGGAATTTTATGTAGAAGACCCTACTAGACGGGATAAAAGTCAGATCTACAATATTCCTACCTCCCAATGTCTGGGGTTAATGGTGCATTTGAAAAATCAAGCTACCTTTTCGTTTCCTTACCTAGGCCATATCTGTAGGTAACTTTGTCCCCCGCTCTCACACCTTAATTAAGATCTAATCTGCCTTTTTATACTGGCCGGGCCCATGGCATCTAAGTAGGTTTACTGTAAATTCCCGTGCTATAGCATCTTTTTAATCTGGTAGGCTATATACACTTCCGGCACGAAAAGTAAGCGGAGACGAGTGATGGCCTATGATAGAATTATAAAAAGCCTGAGAAACAGTGGTGATACCTAAGTCCTCTGATTGGAGGCAATAATATTAGAAGTGGGACAGCGCGAGCGCGGTGAGGTTAGCAGCAGTGGGGATAGAATGCTGGTGAGGTTGTCATGCAGGTGCGGGAACTGAGATAGTGGAGATTGCAAATTGGAGCGATGAGCGGGAAAATGCGAGAAGTGGCTTCGACAGGGCGAAAGGAGGCCAGGAGAGATAAGAGTCACAGTGGGGCAAAGTGGATTGATTGCTTTGCTTCAAGGTAATGTTCACGTCGGAAGTGTTAGGGGAAGATGGTAATGACAGCAAAGAAGGCTGCATGAGTGAGCAACAACACTCCTCCTGCATGTAGCCGAACAAATAGCATTGTAACAGTATCCAATGTTGTCGCGTTGTTTCCGTGTATTGGATTCGTTGTCATTTACCGTTAGATTTATCGTATAATGGGGGGGTACCGTATTAGGAGAAATAGCGCGGACCTGCGAACATCAGAAAAAAGTAATTTGCGGAACGGGACCGTAATTTTCCGATGTTGTGAACATGCTGCCGAGTTTGAACCAAGATGGGTGGGTCAGATTTGGGAATTTCTAAAGTTTGTCAATCGAGAAATGATTAGACGATGAAGCTTCCGTACTATGAGTACTGAGTTAGAAGCATTCGTGTGATTATGATATCAGTGATCCGGCGCAAACAATCTATGGCACTTGGTGAGTAGCTAATAGGATCCTGTTCTCTAGCCTAACTTCAGACTTTTCTAGATTCCTACGGAAGTCCTCCAGCAGTAAGAGACAACAGGTGTGGACTGGCTAGTTCTAGGGGCAGCAGTGTAGTGGCACAAATTTGGGTCAGAATTTATTACAATAGGGATTTGCCGTAAGAGGAATATTCCAGCACTACCTCAAGCAGAGCACCCACACTAGCCTAGATGGAGCCACTTTGTTTACATTGTTTACATTCTCAAGTTCACACTAATCGACACTAATTTATGAACTGTGCATGTTGCTGTGGTAACACGCCCATGTTCGTGACTGCTTGCAGGGCATCTCTAATGATCACAACACGGTTGCTTAATTAGCTGGAGCACACTGAATGCTCCAGTAAAACCTCAGAAACTCAGTCGACGTTCGCCGATTATTTATTTACCGCCAGCTGCATAACTCATTCGATAATCGCTCAAACCTGCTTAAGGAATCCGAATTCGCAGTAGATGAAGGCTCTCTCAACTAGCTCCTCTCCCAGTCTCTGAAGTAGACCCTTCCTCCCATATTCCTACTTGTATTTGGGGTCCACACGAAACAAGATCCTTGAGATCGCGCTAGATTACTTGTGCCTTGGCTAGTTGAAGACTGCGAATAACTTACCAAGTGGTCCTGGATTCTTGTTTTCAAGAGGAGAACAGATTGCGCATTGTTTATTCCGACAAATTTCAGGTGTTGATAATTGTTTGATAGTTCACGCTCTGCGTCAGTTCCTGGGATCTTCGAGATCGTCTGTGGTTCGGTGGAGGTGAAAGGCTGTGATATCAACTAAGAAAACAGCATGGGTACACCTCTTGGATGGGCTGCTTGGAATGGGCATGAGGAAGTTGTGGAAATACTACTCGGACGGGAAGACACCAACCCCAACAAACCAGATTACTGTGGCAGAACACCCTTGTGGTGTGCTGCTATGGGTGGGCACGAGGGAGTGGTAAAAATGCTGCTTGAGCGGGACGACGTCAACCCTAACGAACCAGATGACAAAGGTCGAACACCCCTCTGGTGTGCTTCTCGGAATGGGCTCGAGGAAGGGGTGAAAATGCTACTCGCGCGGGACGACGTTGACCCAAACAAACCAGATAACTGGGGCCGAACACCCCTTGACCGTGCTGCTAAAAATGGGCACGAGGGAGTCGCCAAAGTCCTACTTGGAAGGAGCGACGTCAAACCCAACGAATTTTCTCAGTTCTATCTATCGCCACTCTGTCGTGCTGCTCAGTATGGGCACGAGGGGGTGGTGGAGTTGATACTCGGGCGGGATGACGTCAACCCCGACAAACCAGCTGAGTATGGCCAAACACCACTCGGTTGGGCGGCTTGGAAGGGGCATGAGAAAGTAGTAAAAATACTACTCGAACAGGGCGATATCAACCCCGACAGACCAGATCACAACGGCCAAACACCACTCGGGGGCGCTGCTGAGAATGGGTATCAGAGTGTGGTGGAAATATTACTTGGGCGGGACGACGTTGACCCCGACAGACCAGATGTCGACGGCCAAACACCGCTCAGTCGTGCTGCTGAGAATGGGCACGAGGGAGTGGTGGAAATACTACTCAGACGGGGCGAAGTCAACCCCGACAAACCGGATAACAACGGCCGAACACCACTCAATTGTGCTGCCCAGAATGGGCATGAGGGAGTGGTGAGAATACTACTCGGACGGGATGAAGTCAACCCAGATGAACCCGATTGCTGCGGCTGCACACCCCTCAGTGCTGCAGCCCGGGATGGGAACGAGGCAATTGTAAAAATGCTACTCGAGCGGAATGACGTCAACCCTAACCACTCCGATAACGATGGTCAAACACCACTCGGATGGGCTACCAAGTACGCCCATGCGAATGTGATGGCACTACTACAACCTCTAAAATCTACGACTCCTAGCACAACTTAAGGCCTATGAGGCATCGCCCTCCTTATCGCCTTCATATCTGGATGGTCTATTCCCCATTTCCGCAACGACTGCAAAATATTCTATAAACATCTCTGCTCTCATTCCTTCTCTCCTTTCTTTCGCTCCCTCCACCTCAACCCGCTATGTATAAGCCTGCATTGTGATTGCTATGTTTCTTTGCGTTTTGTGGTAAGCTTGCCACTTAAACTGAGCGTAAATATGTTTTTGGCTCCAGGAAATCATGTGAT
Organism: Tuber borchii; assembly: GCA_003070745.1. Lineage (NCBI taxonomy): Eukaryota > Fungi > Ascomycota > Pezizomycetes > Pezizales > Tuberaceae > Tuber > Tuber borchii. The sequence goes on from NESQ01000463.1 coordinate 15,504, forward strand.
GGAATGCCCATATCTCTCACATACCGGCTAACTCTCTCTAGATTTTATTATGTTTGTCGCGTCGGGTTTGGCGTTGGTGGGAGGCTATTTCTCTTGCGCTGAGATTAGGTGGTGTGGCTTGAAATTTCCTTCATAACGACATTTCCTGTCGCTTCTTGGTTGTAAATCCTCTTTGCACGTTTGCTCTTCCCTGATTCCTTCTCAATGGTTCCTTTAACTCATTTTCTTCCTTCCCCTTTAATGTATTCACCTGAGGGTCGCGTGTTTGGTATTAAGCAATGTAGAATGCAGGTATTTTAGACATTCGTGACAAGGGACACAAAAGCTAGCTGTTAGCCAGGAGATGACAGCGATCGGGTTTCATTATGAGAATTTTTTAGCGGGCTTTATGCTTAAATGCTATAGCACTGCAAGTGTGAGCTTGGATTTGAGGCTATGAGGCTATACATACGTATTTGTATCACTCACAAATGAAAACCGATGTAACAAGGGGTCATTTAACTCTTAAATTAGCTCCCATTCTATGACCACCGGTATCCTGCTCTAGCCTGTCCAGAGTTATCGCACCCAATTGACTATGGAATATCCATCGACTAGATAGTTGGAAAGGATATTGGATTCATTTAGCCATTATAAGCTTGGCTTGCTCAGGGAACTCGGTCTGATGCTCAGGCCCAGCCTCACGATCGTATAAAATCCCGTAGCTACACAAGGAAAACCTCGCAAAGTGTGAGACCGATGTTCGAAAAATAGTACAGGAACAGTAAATTAGTTATCAAGTACTATATCAAGGAATGTTATCCTGCAGCATAGAGTTTGGTGCCGAGGAAGGGGACCTTTTCTCACCGGATTTCACGTTGCGGAAGTCCTGATGGGCTATGCTTCCTTACAGAAAAAGTATTTCTTTTCGCCTACATGCAGTGATTAGAGGACTGTTTAGGAATAGTATTGGAGATGAGGATTAGTAGTATATTATGGAGGAATTATATGTTGAAGGGAGCTAAGGTGCTGAAAGGGAGCCAGACCCAGTTTGCCACATCGATACTCCCCAAATTCGGAAGGTTAATTGTGTCTATTTAACAAGCTAAGTTAGGTTTTCGTTTGCTCCTCTGTAATTATGTGCAAGCCCCCCCACTCTCACACCTCAATTGAGAATCAGGCTGTTTGGTTTATTCAGGCTTAGCTTACAGTATCTGGTAGGCTTATGGTTGCAGTGCTGTACAGTGTGGTACGCTATGTAGACTTAGAGCACGAAGGATAACATTAGACGAGTGATTGACTATGACAGATATAGAAGGCAACTTAGGAAAGAGTCTTGATGGCTAGGTCATCTGTTTGGAGGCAATAGTGTTAGTACAGCACACGTGAAAAGAGGCTTTACCGCAGGTAAGCGGCAGGAAATGTAGATATGATGGAAATTCCAAGCCACACCAACTGATCTTAAGAAAGAGAAATAGCACCCACCACCGCCGCACCTTTGATCAGACTGACCTGACAAATATAAGAAATTCTAGACAGAGTTAGCGGGTGTGCGAGGGATATGGGCGTTCTACCACACATGATTTCCTGGGGTCAAAGGAAATATTTGCGCTGAGTTTCAGTGGCAGGTTTGCAACGGGACACAAGGAAACATAGCAATTACAATGCGGCATTATTCATCGCGGGTTGAGGTGGAGTGAGAATGAGGAGAGGGAAAAATTAGGCGGAGATGTTTATGGCATGTTTGAGGTGGTTGCGGAAATGGGGAATAGGCCATCCAGATGTGAATATGATAAGGAGGGCGATTCTTCATAGGCCTTAAGTAGTGCTAGGGATAGTCGATTCTGGAGGTTGTAGTAGTGCCGTCACTTGCGCATGGCCGTACTCGGTAGCCCACCAGAGTGGTGTTCGACCATTGTTATCCGGTTGGCTAGGGTTGACGTCATTCCGCTTGAGTAATATTTTGACGACCTCCCCGTGCCCATTTCGGGCCGCGCAACTGAGTGGTGTTCCGCCCGAGCAATCTGGCCTGTCGGGGTTGACATCGCCCCGCCCGAGCAATACCTCCACCACCCTCTGGCTCCCGTTCCAAGCCGCACACCAGAGTGGTGTGCTGCCGCAGATATCTGGCTTGTTAGGGTTAACACCACCTCGTGCGAGTAGCATTTTCACCACTCCCTCATGCCCATTCTGGGCAGCCCGGTAGAGTGGTGTTTGGCCGTTGTGGTTTGGTTTGTCGGGGTTGACTTCGCCCCGTCCAAGTAGTATTTCCACCACTCCCTCGCGCCCATTCTCAGCAGCAGAACTGAGTGGTGTTCTGCCAGACCTATCTTGCTTGTCGGGGTTAACGTCGTCCCGCCCGAGTAATATTTTTACTATACCCTGATGCCCATTCGTAGCAGCGCCAAAGAGTGGTGTTTGGTGTTTCCAGCCTGGTTCATCGGGGTTGGCGCCGCCCTGTTCGAGTAGTATCTTAACCACTCCCTCATGCCCTTTCCAAGCCGCACAACTGAGTGGTGTTAGTGGGTACCGACCCTGATTTTTGGGGTTGACGTCCCTCCGTCCGAGTAGGACTTTCATCACTCCCTCGTGCCCACCGAAAGCAGCACAGAAGAGGGGTGTTCTGCCACTGCTATCTGGTCTGTTTGGGTTAACGACATCTCGGCCGAGCAGCATCCTTACCACTTCTTCGTGCCCATATTTAGCAGCACACCATAGTGGTGTTTGGCCAAGGATATCTGGTTCATCAGGGTCGACGTCGCCCCGTCCGAGTAGGACTTTTATTACTCCCTCGTGCCCATCGAGAGCAGCACAGAAGAGGGGTGTTCTGCCACGGTTATCTGGTCTGTTTGGGTTAACGACATCTCGGCCGAGTAGCATCCTTACCACCTCTTCGTGCCCATACCTAGCAGCACACCATAGTGGTGTTTGGCCAAGGATATCTGGTTCATCAGGGTCGACGTCGCCCCGTGCGAGTAGGACTTTTATTACTCCCTCGTGCCCACCCCGAGCAGCACACCAGAGGGGTGTTTGGCCATGGTTATTTGGTTTGTTGGGGTTGACGTCGTCTCGTCCGAGTAGTATTTCCACCACGTCCTGGTGCCCATTACAGGCAGCCCAAGCGAGAGGTGTACTACCGGGGCCCATGAAGTCTTCTTGGTTCATATCACAGCCTTCCACCGACGATATTGATCCTTGAAATAGACGCACAGCGCGGGCCACGAAGCAGGTAAAGTTAGTCGGAATCAACAATGCGCAAGTTGTTCTCCTGACCTAAAAACAGAATCTCAGTAGCCACTTGGTATTCGCAGTCTTTAAATAACGAAGGCACAAGTAATTCAGCGATCCCTAGGATCTCGTTTCGTGTGGATCCCCAAATATAAGTACGAATATGGGAGAATGGGTGTACTTCGGAGATTGGGAGAGGGGTTGGTCGGGAAAGCCTTGATCTGCTGCGAATTCAGATTGCTTGAGTAGGTTTCGGCGATTATTGAATTAGTTGTGTAGCTTGCGGTAAAATAAACAATCGGCGAACGTTGAAGAAGTTTCTGGGGTTTTATCGGAGCCTTCAGTGTGCTCCTGCCAATTAAGCAACCGTGTTCTGATCATTAGGGCATGTTCAGCAAGCAGTCATAAACGTGGACATGTTACCGCAGCAACAGTCACTTTCCAAATGGTTGATTCAGCAAGCTACCGGTGTGGACTAGGGCGATAGCATAGGGTAGTTGGGCGGTCGCATGGAAAATTTTCGCCCACTGTGACTTGCCCACTAGTAGATAGCTTGGCGCGTGGAGTTTTCTCCTTATAACGCGCTTTCATGTTTCCTCAGTTAGACAAGTGCAACCACACCTTACTTCAATGGTCAATTCAATCATCACTTCACTTCTATTGGGTTTAGCTTTCTCGTGTGTTCCCTTTATCGCCTATTGGCAGCGTTACACCGTATCTACCCGGGGTCAAGTCTATTCTTCCAATCTCCCGGTATAGTGAGCGGGTCACGACTACACTTATTCCTCACAAGTGCGCTTGGTCAGAACACCATCCAACTCCGGGAAAGTCATTGAGCACTCCCACAGTGGTGCTCTGAAACGGATAGGTGACAAATCTGATAACTCGCCGCCTTGTGCCCGTAGTCCTTGCTGTGCGACGTCACAGAAGCTGTCTCGCGTGTACCCAGAATATATCGCGATAGTCGGTTGCTTGCGTGCTGGACTGTACGTCACCACCCAGTAGCTCCCACTTGCGATTGAGCGATCACACGCCCAAGCGTCTGGGCAGAGTCTTCGAGCAAGAAAAGGTTGGAGCGCAGAGACCTGTTGAGCTACAGCAGAAACCCCAAAGCGTCGATACTGTCTACTACCAGAGGAACGGTTACTGGTACTCGATATCCAGTCAAATCTTTGCAAATCCCACCGAGGAGGATACCCGAACCTTCAGGTTTCCATTGGAGCGGGACTTTGTACCGCCTACGTTTTTCGATAGTTTATCACCGCCGCTACCGAGTAGCCCAAGTAATCGATCCGAGTACTTTCCTACGACACAGAGAGTCATGGCGCCACCCACGATCACCTTTTCTGGTGATGATACAATTGGGGTCAGAGCTTTCATCAGTTGGATGGACCCCTGGTTTGCAACCCAGGGGGAGGAGTATGCTGGCGACACGCCCCAGGCGAAGAAGTTGAGAGTCGCTCAGATCCATATAGAGTGCCCGATTAGATCCGCAGCAGGCCGGTTGTTGCGCCAACTACCACATGATATTTTGTGGGACGAGCGGAAGTTGAAGGAGGTGTTGATTGAGCAGTTTGACGAGACAGAGACAGAAGACCATGCTCAGGAGGATATTCTATCGATCATGAGCGGATTCGAGCAGGGTGAGCGTACCGTGTTCGCCTACTCGCGAGGGGTTCTCAGGATTTTGAGGAGGAAGCCGGCGTGGGTCAACCAGTTTGATAAAATTCTTATACGCTACTACGTTGAGGGCCTTGCAAGCCAGCGACTGCGTGAGATGGCAATTATGAGCTTTCAGAAGCCTGACTCCGACGAGACCCCCTCTAAGGTTGTGAAAGGTGTCATGAGGTTGGCGACGCAATTGAAGATGAGAGGATACAAGAGGAGCGGAGGAGGTGATGGTACAGAGAGCAGTGACGAGGAAGAATCTGATGACGACGACAACAACGACGACACTGGTTCTGATTCTGATGAGGACAAGGGTCATAGGCACGTGAGAAAGCCTGGGAGGAGATCCAAAAAGTCCGAGAAGCGATCTGAGAGGAAGCACACAAACAAGGTGAAGAGGAAAGGGCGCGGCCGTGAGGATGACCCTATTTGTGGCGAGATGAAGGAGTTACGTGGGATGCTGCAGGAGTTGATGAAGTCACAGAAGTCATCGTCGTCAAGCACCGGCGTGGTTAGCACAGGCCCGGAGGAGGACATAATTCCATTGGATAGTTACGCCGTCAACCTAACGTATGGAGGTTACCCGCAGCAAGAACGATACGAGTATGCACGCTTCAATCAAGGGTAGCTTGGGAATCGTCACCTTCAGTACCCAAATAGACGCAGCCAGGCACAACCGTATGGCAATGCAGATTCCACTTCTATGATGGGAAGAGGTCCGGAGCAGGCACGTATGGGACCTACAACGTTTGAAACCTTCCGGAACCCTTATCAACCACCCCGAGGAGGGAATCCACCTGCACAGCCCATTGTCGGGCCGAACGGCGTTCTCTACTATCCCGCGCGAAATACACTTGTCTGTTACCATTGTGGTGAAGAGGGCCACATGCGTCCTCATTGTCCGAAGTTGAGATCTTACATGCCGCAATCGATGTTACCGGAGAAAGGGCGTGTCGACCCCCAGCGCCGGGAGGATATATTACCATCACCACCACCACCACCACCATCGAGGGCGTCTGATCAAGCAGTTAGCATTGTGGAAATTGCTACGACTTCTTCGGTATTTGATGGGATGAAGGTTGGGGAGGTGACAGCGGTGGAAGTTGATGAAAAGATTTTGATGCACTTTGTCAAGCAAGTGTCAGATGACGGTGAGGACGATGAGTATAGTAGTGATTGTTCTGAGATGAATGCCCCGGTAATGGCAGGCGAGCGTGTGCGTCGCTTTAGTGAGTTACCACCAGAGTTTGATGGTGAGGCGGGACCGGCAAGCCAAAGACAGAGAACTGGCGACGTTGAGGAGGATGCAGTTCCAGGAACCCGCACTGTTAGGCAGCCAGTCTCCAGAGCAAAGCGCAAGCCAATTCGTATGATGGCAGGTAGGGAGAAGTTCGATTTCGTCAGTGCTTTTAGAGATGCACCAGTACAAGGTTTAAATTGGGGATCATTCTTCGACTTAGCGCCTAGTGTGAAGAAAGATATTTGCCGGTTGTTGGTTCAGGAACGGATCAAGGGTGCTGAGTGCGGTAAGGGGAAGAGGCGCGGTAAGAGAGTTTCGGTAGACACAGGAATACAGGACATGCCGGGAGATGAGGAGGTGCACTCGGTGGCTACAGATCGCGATCTCGGCGATGTGACAAACTTTTACACCCACGGGATTGTCAAGACGAGAACGGGAAGGTACCGAATCACCCACATTCTGGTTGACGCAGGATCAGTGGTAAACCTGATGCCTATCAAATTGTTGAAGTCCATTGGTGCGCGGTTAACTAGGACGAAGGGCATGGTCATACGCACAGCTACGAATGCATTGGTGAGGATTGCCTATTTCGCTGATCTACGTATTAGCGTGGCAGGGGTACCCTGTGATCTGCGTGTGTACGCACTTCCTGCAGAGTATAGCCCTACATATCCCATGCTACTCAGTCGTCGATGGCTTCAGGCCGTCAAAGTGAAGGGGGATTACGCCAGCGGCCGTTATTACATCATGGGCGTCAACGGTACTCGAGTACAGATTCCGAGCGATGAGAACTACAAAAGTAAGGTTTGGGGAACTGAGCGTAGGCGTGGTCCGCGAGTGCCGATCATCCTGAGGGACAAGGAAGCAGGCAGAGACCAGTTATCCGTGGAAGTGGAAGAAGAGTTAGAATTACAGGAGACCCAAGGTAGTAGGTTCTTCGAGCGGCTAATTCAGTTGATTAGGGAGGAGGCAGATGAGCAGATGAAGGAGGAGGATGACGATGAGTCCTACGATAGTGGGTGCTCCGAGGATTCGGAAAACTAATCTCCCCAGTTAATGCAGTAAGCCAATTGCTTGGTGGAGAAGACAGAATTGCGGATTCAGAATTTACAGGTTTACAATTTACAGATATAAAAAATAGTGACAAGAGTGGGGACGATGAACATATATATTTACAGGATGATGGTAGTAGTGGCGATGATGATGATAATGTTACCTTTGGAGACGTTGATGTATCTAGTGAGAGCGAGAGTGTTACGGGTCAGGAGTTTATTGCAGGAGAGAGTTGTTTGAATGATAGTTTGGATGTGGGATCGTTCGGCCCGGACGACGTTTGCTTTTACGGAGAGGTTGGCTGCTGGAAGGACAGTGGGGTAAATTCACGGATGGTGAATGCCTTGGAGGTAAGAGGAAGAGGAGGAAGCGCCGAAACGAGTACACACGATGATGAGAGTGTGGAGTATAGTGCAGCAGAGATGGTTGTCGATGACGCTGAAACGCTCGAGGTTCCTGAGGAGTACGATCGGTGCCAGGTATATCAGACAGAGGAGGAGTTGTTCGGAAAGGTATTCCAGTTTCCGACAGAGCGGAGGCCAGTCAGTTATAGGAGGCAGTTGAGGAAGGAGGTTGAGATTGATGAAGTGGCAGCCTGGTTTGCGACGAGGAAAATTACATTAGGGAAGAAGCTGAGTGAGGAGGAGAGAAAGAAAGCCATGCTGTTGCTATACACATGGAAGGATGCTTTTGCGAATGCATTGAAGGATATGCCGGTGACTGACTTGGTGGAACACCAGATCCCAGTGTGGCCGGGAGCGCAACCAAGACGTGCGCGCGATAAGGTCTATACGAAAGAGGAGCAGGACTGGTTGGAGTTAAACATACCAAAGCTAGAGAGTGCAGGCATCATAGGGCGTTCGGAATCGCCTTGGTCACATCGGACAAAATTTGTGAGGAAGAAGGAACGAGGACTACGGATGGTACACGTTTTCTGCCCAATCAACGGTGCTACAATGGTTTCAAGTTATCCGATGAAGCGGATCGAACTGGTGATAAACAACTTGATGCAGGCACCATTTTCCATCTACTTCCAAGCCGACGCAGTGAATGGATTTTGGGCCGTGAGAATGAATCCTACTCACACCTACCGGACCGCTTTCTCGACACACAATGGCCAGTAGCAGTACTTGAGGATGGGGCAGGGTCTTGCTGGCGCGCCATTGACATACGCACGGTTAAAAGATATCTTCAGCCGAACTATTCCAGCACCAAATCCGGAGCCATGTCTTAACAGATGTTCAGAGGGAGCGTTTGAGTGTTTTGTGGATGACGACTTCGGCGCCCATGCTAGTTTCTCCTCACTATTTGACTTCCTGCACAACCATTATTTTCCACGTCTTCTATGGGCTCGAATTACACTCAAAGATAGCAAATCAGGCTTCTTTCTAGAGAAGATCAACCCACTCGGATATGAGAGTGACGGCAGCGGCCTCCGGCCTTCTCTCGATAAAGTCAAGGCGATACGGGAGTACCCGACACCAACGAATCTCGCGGAGATCGAAGCGTTCCTCTACATGACGATATTTTTGCGTCAGTTTATCCCTGGGAGGGCGGAGCATGCGAGGTTGCTGAAGAAGGCAATACAATACGAGGTTGAGATTGATGGTTTGAGTCCATCTTCAGCTAAACTAGGCAAGCGTGGACGCCCCAAGAAAACTGAGTGCGGAATAAAATGGGGACAAGAGCAGGAGATGGCGTTTGAGGCTATCAAACAGGCGATTATCAAGAACATAGTGTACGGTGGTGATGAGATAAGACAATATCATTTGATGACCGATGCGTCGCTATACGCTATTGGTGGTGTCCTCTTTCAGCTACCAAATATTTCAGCAGTTACGAACATATCCGCCGCGACACGGAAGGAGATGAAGGTGGTTATGTTTATATCAAAGAGACTTCTACCAGCGGAAACTCGGTACTCTACGACAGAACGAGAGGCACTTGCTATCTTGAGGTGTCTGGAAGAAGTTCGCTGGCTGGTTTTGGGATCGCCTTTCCCTACTAAAGTCTACACGGATCACCAAGCACTACTGGGTTTATTACGCAAGGACGATGCACATTGACGGATCGCCAGGTGGCAAGTCAAGTTAGCGGAATATGACGTCGAATACATACATATTCCAGGCAAAGAGAACGTTCTGGTGGATGGTTTGAGCAGGATGAGAGATGATAGAGTTGTGGTTGGAAAGGCATCTGGCGAAGTACTTGCAGTAGAGGAAGAGAAGACGGCAAGGAAGTGGAGCGAGTGGCTCAGAGATGAGTGGTACGGCGATGTTACCCACTATAAACTGTTCGGCGATTTCGAGACGTTCCGCAATGACGATGGGGAACCGTTGACAGCACACAAAAGGCGCTTGGTCCGGATCAAATCCAAGGCATACCGTTTGATCGACCAAGCTGCAGTGGAAACCCTGGCGACGGAACCGGAGGGCATTGCCGCGAAGCTAGCAAGACAACTGGTTTATGTAGAAAGGAACGGGAAGGAGGCGTTTTGCATTCGGCGGAAGCAGGTACCCGGGATTCTACATTACCTTCATGATTGTCATGGACATTTTGCAGCAGGGATACTCTCCCGCACGCTCATCGGACATTATTATTGGCCGACGAGAGGGAAGGATGTGCATGTCTATTGTGCGACGTGTTCAAGCTGCCAGATGATCGGACCATTGAGGCCTTCTGTTAGCCAGCTAGCCATCGTACATCTGCAGCCTTTAGATATGATGGGATTCGATTTCGTTGGCAAGTTCCCCGATACACCCAGAGGAAACAAGTATATTGTCATTGGGGTCGATTATTTCACTCGTTTCTTGTTTGCACAGGGAGTACCGGATAGCCAGGGCAAATCGGCTGTCTCACTTCTGATGAGGATAGTCAGGACGTTCGGCTGGCCGAGAGCAGTCTACACAGATAACGGCGCCCATTTTGTCTCCAGCGAGTTCGCAAAGAAATTGCAGAACTTCCACGTTGTCCACCTCCCGGCGCCTAAGTCACACCCACAGTCCGTGGGACTCGCTGAACGATACGTCCGCTTGTTGGTAGATGGGTTGAAAGTTACGGTGATGGCAAGCAAGTCAGCCTCTACTGACTGGGATCTCTACGTCGACGCGGTAGTGCATTCCATCAATACCAGAATCCTGAGCGTGCATGGTTTCAGCCCGGCGGAGTTATTACTTGGGTACAACCCAAACAGGATAGGATGGGATACGTCACCCAGTACGGAGTGGGCAGTCTCAGTTATAATGGTGACAAGAGTGGGACACCAAGAGCTATGGAGCAAGGATCAAGAGTTAGCGGAGAGACAACTCGAACGGCTTACCAAGATTGATGAGCGGCGCGCGGAGGCAGCAGAGAAGATAGTTCACCAAGCTGACAGGAAAATGGCCATGGAGAAGGAGCCCCGTTTTCATGCTCCCGTGGCCGGCGACCAGGTCTTATTACGCCGGTTCATTCTCGATCAGCGTCGGGGAAGCAAGCTGGAAGCACAGTGGGAAGGCCCGTATCTCCTTGGTGACCTAGCACGACATGGGAAGACTGGGCGACTTTACGACATCAATACCTAGGAGCTAGTACGGGTGAAGAAGGGTGGTCTGAAGGATCGAGTTCACCTCAACGACTTAAAGATATATCTCACGCGGCTGACATTGGAGGAGACAAACCTGGTAGATCTACTCGAGTATGGAGGAGGAGAGGGACAAGAGCAAGCAGGAGAGGTATACGACCTTAGCGGAGGAGCTACAGGGGTTTGGCGCAGTGGTAGCCTACATGTACACTGGTGGAATGAGGCCCACGGGGTTGGATAACACAGGGAGAGTGGATGGATCATGGCGGGTCACTCGGCAGCGGTTTGTGCTAGCTAGAGAGACGTCTACACAGTAGATTTGTTTGTTTGTTGTGAGATATGGTTGTTTGCTTGTTCACCTTCGGGGAGCGAAGGCGGAAGGAGGGGAGAGACCCTTGTGGACTAGGGCGATAGCATAGGGTAGTTGGGCGGTCGCATGGAAAATTTTCGCCCACTGTGACTTGCCCACTAGTAGATAGCTTGGCGCGTGGAGTTTTCTCCTTATAACGCGCTTTCATGTTTCCTCAGTTAGACAAGTGCAACCACACCTTACTTCAATGGTCAATTCAATCATCACTTCACTTCTATTGGGTTTAGCTTTCTCGTGTGTTCCCTTTATCGCCTATTGGCAGCGTTACACCGTATCTACCCGGGGTCAAGTCTATTCTTCCAATCTCCCGGTATAGCGAGCGGGTCACGACTACACTTATTCCTCACAAGTGCGCTTGGTCAGAACACCATCCAACTCCGGGAAAGTCATCGAGCACTCCCACACCGGTAATTCAAGCGCACACTAGAGACCACACCTCCTGCGCCTAGAACTAGCTAGTCCACATCGGTTATCTCTTACTATTGGAGGACTTCCGTAGGAATCTAGGAAAATCTGGAAGTTAGAGAGGGGCTACCAAGCAACGCTGGCCTGTTGCTTAGGACATCCTGTCACTGACAACTAGGCTTCCCATCCACGTTACCCCTCGAAACCACCTCTTGACTCATCCAAAACATTTAAATACACTCCACAACCCCCAGAACCTCCTCAAGTTGCTCAAAGGCCCTGCCGACCACCCCCTCTCCTGAACTCTAAAGCACACTCGCTTTCTAATATTCTGCCTTATTTAGGGGCTCCACACGAAACAGGACCCTTCGAATTACGTTAAAATCTTGGCGCAAAGACTACGTGGCGACTGGGGTAATCACGTAGCCATAAAATCTTCTTGTAAGAGCAGGACCATTACTCGTACACTGTTGAGTGGAGTTTTGCTTATTTGGTAATCTTCACAGAACATCCGTATTTGCGTTATTGAGACTCTAGATTATTTAGTGGAGGCAGAAGGCTGTGATATCGACCAAGGAGAGAGCATGGCTAATACACTCGTGCGGGCGGTTTATGGGGACGAGGAAATGGTGGATACGCTACCGAAGCGAGACAGCACCAGAGCCAACGAACCAAATGAGAAGGGCCAAACACCTCTCTGGTTGGCCGCTAGGAATGGGCATGGGGAAGTGGTGAAAACAATACTCGGACGGAGCGATGTCGACCCCAACGAATCTGATAACAGAGGAAGAACACCACTCTTGTGTGCTGCCCGCAATGGACACTCGGAAGTTGTGGAATTACTACTCAGAAGGGATGACGTCAACCCTGACAAACCAGACCGCCACGGTCGAACACCACTCCATTGTGCTGCCCGGGATGGGCATGGGGGGATGGTGGAGATACTGCTCGGACGGAGCGATGTCGACCCCAACACACAAGATGAGGTAGGCCGAACACCACTCAGTTGGGCTGCTGGGAATGGGCACGTGAGAGCGGTGAAAATTCTACTCGGACGAGACGACGTCGACGTTAACTTAAGTTGAAACTTGCCATGACCGGACCTAGTGTTTCTTGTCCTCCTCACTGAAATAATCGCCTGTTTAGAAAACTCCTTGTACGTTTGACTTATATAGTGGAAAAATGGAATGATTGAGATCAAACAGACTAGCACTAGCTATCAACTATGACACCCAACTAGTATCTATAATGTTTTGAGATGTGAGACAGTGGTGGATTTCCCACATTTCTATTCCATCTTTTCTTTTCTGGTTTCTCTAGCTTTCGCCGACTCGCTCTCTCTAAGAGACTTTATTCCTCTTGTGTGTTTTTATGATAGCTCTCATTCATATCGTCTGCTTTCTTTCACTCCATAGATACGAATCTATTCTTTTCGCTCCTCTTGTTGCTCCTGTACGGAAATGAATCTAGCTGTAGTCCATCATTTGCCCTATAAAAGCCCATCCGCTCTTAGATTCTAATTGAAGTTAAAGGTGCGATTTTTGCTTTTTTTAAAATATCACCCCGGCTCATGGTGTGTGGTAGGTTTATGGTGGGCTACCATACCGTACTTGCCTTGTTCTGTGTAACTTAGCTATGATAGGTGCAAAATTAACTGAGTGACGCTCAGTGACCGCGTTAGAAAAAAACTGGTGACGACTAAGGCATCTGCTAAGGGGTAATACTGCTAGAGTTGATTGAAGGCTAGCGCTCCAGCGCCCTCCGGTAGAAAAAATCGGAAAATGACGAAACAGCTTCTAGGGGTTCTGATTGGAGCGTTCAGTGTGCTCGGGCCAATTGAGCACCGTGTTTCGAATCTTTAGTTTCCAAATTTTCCGATTTTTTCTACAGGAGGCTGTATGATACTGTAGCTGTGTCGTTTCAGAGGTAAGGCTCAGCTAAATGGGTGTTCATTCATTGCTTAGATGTAACGGTTCCGTTCCGTTCTCGCCCTTTTCTTTCCGTTTCGAAACGGAGAGAAGAACGGTTGCTCAATCGAACAGTCCCATTTTTTCCAAACAGGCCCCCAGTCCGGTTAATCCACTTTATCCCTCAAGACCACGTTGCCACTCATGCAAAACATTTTAATACAACTCACTCCACAACCCCTCGCAACCTCTCAAGTTTCTCGAAGGCCCTGTCTACCAGCCCCTCTCTCGGTCTCTAAAGCACACCAGTTTTCTAATATTCCGCCTAATAATCAAGGCTCTACGCGAAACGGGACACTTCGGATTACGCTAAATTACTCGCAGTAAGGTTATCTGACGACTAGGATAATCACGTACCTACGAAAATATTCTTGTAAGGGCAGGACCACTACTCGTTCACTTTGATTTGAACTTTGCTTATTCTTCACAGAACATCTGTATTTGGGATTGTTGAGAGTGTAGTTTGTTTGGCGGAACCTGAAGGCTCTGATATTGACTAAGAGGAAAACATGAGTGATATATCTCTCGGGTGGGCAGCTTTCTTTGGGGACGAGGATGCGGTGGAAAAGATACTCCGGCAGGATGACACCAACCCCAGCGAACGGGGTAAAGGAGGCCGTACACCACTCTGGTGTGCTGCCTTGAATGGACACGAGAAAGTGGTAAAATTACTACTCGGACGTAGCGATGTCGACCCCAACGAAGCAGATATCGGAGGCCAGACAGCACTCGGGTGTGCCAGCGAGAGTGGGCACTTGGGAGTGGTGAAAATACTACTCGGGCGGGTCAACACCAATCCCGACGAACCAGATCACGAAGGCCGAACACCACTTTGGTATGCTGCTATAAATGGGCACGAGGGAGTGGTGGAGTTGCTACTCGGGCGGGCCGACGTTGACCCCAACACCCCAGATAACGGCGGTCGAACCCCACTCTGGTGTGCTGCCCATGATGGGCACGCTGGAGTGATGGAAATACTGCTCGCACGGGGCGACATTGACCCCAACAAACCAGACCGCCACGGTCGAACACCACTCTGTTGTGCTGCAGAACATGGGAACGAGGGAGTGGTTAAAATGTTACTCCAACGCGACGACATCAACCCTGACAACTCGGATAACGATAGCGAAACGCCACTCTACCGCGCTGCGTCGGCTGGGCACCAGGTAGTGGTGAAAATGCTACTCGCACGGGGCGACATTGACCCCAACAAATCAGTAAACGGCGATACACCACTCTGTCGTGCTGCCCACAATGGGCACTCGGGAGTGGTGAAAATACTACTCGAACGAGACGACATCGTCGTTAATAATGTCGACTAGCACTGTTGACGGCCATTCTGTGGTGTTGCCTGGGTTGGGCTTACCCATATCTAACCCATAAACGGCCAAACCTCTCTCCATATCCTTATGTTTTTTCCGGCCAGGATCCCAGATTCTGTTATTATTCTATAGTTTAGCATCGGTGGGGGGATTATCTCCATTTGTTTTGCGGAAAGCTGGTGTGGCTTAAAGTTTCCGTCGTGCTTTCCCCCCTCGGTTGTTTTCCGGTTGTAAATCCTCTTTGCCGGGTGGTTGTTCACTTGGCTTTTTCTACAGTCCCCTTATTTTATTATTCTCCCTCCCCTCTCAAGCATAGACCCAATGGTTTTTTAGATAAAGAGAAATAATAGAAAGTGCAAATATTTTTTACACCTCTGAAAAGCAATATCCCTTGGAGTGTCTGAAAGATTGAAATTCGCCACTAGGGACGCTAGGTCCTGAATCAGTCAGAGGTTGGCTGCTTAAGGCTATAAATTCTGGTTTCTAAACCCTAAAATGACTCAGTCTTAGGACTATCCGGAGTCTCCAATCACCCTTTATTGTATCTCAATCACGCTACCTCAAACATGACAAGGATTGTCCCCACCCCGCTCCCCGCACTCAATTAAAGTATCAATGTCACCCATGATCCCTACACTACACTAAGCCTCCTTCCTCAACTTTATTCCAACCTCCCTCCCTCGCTACTGGTCATCCTAAACAACCGACCGAGAAAAACCCGATCAAAATAGGACTCCAGACCTCCCAAACAAACTCCTCAAAATACCAGTAGCCCAGGAATTAACGCACAATGGCCTAGCACAATCCTTCCTTGTCAACCATCGGAAGCCATATTTCTTCCAGCACTTACCCGAACGGCTCGCCCTCGATCCAAAGCACAACCTAAATAACCTAAAATGGGCGTGCTCACGCTGGCACTTCCCCCTCGTTAAACTCCTAATAAATTATGGCTTAGGCCTCAACGAGAATTGCTAAACCATGGACCGCACGCCATTGCTCTTCGCCGCTGTAGCCAACAGGGAGGAGATAGTTGAGATATTTCTGGCCACAAGTGCAGACCTAGATGTTAGAACTGTCTGTAGACAAAATTAACCGCGCATAAACGATCGATGGCAACGCAATCCTCTTCATCAGCACGCACTTTCAACACTACCTAAAGAACTTGCTCTTAGCTCAAATATTAATTTCTACTATGTATTCTATCTTGTACTGATATTTTTGATTTTTTCTTGGTTTTAAACGAAAACCAAGAAAAAAATCAAAAATATATGCCGTTTTGAATTTTGTTCTTCGGGAATGTGCTAGAGGAGTTGGGAATTGCTATTCACGGGAGGAGTTGCTATTCGCGGGGGTTGCCATGTGGTTATTCTTGCTGGGGGTGATACCCCATTCCCGCCTACCGAAGTAACGTACTCTCGCTTCTTCCTCGCTAATCCTGGATGCTTTTTTTATTATTTTCAACCTACTGTACGTTTAACGCCTCTTTTCTTAATATATCACCAACCTTTGTCGAGAAATAAAAATAGCACAGATCGGACAGATGCATCACATATACCATCAGGAGGTCTCTTTCAGCCTCTCCAGCTTGCGACACACGGCGGTTTGTCATAATATCTCTGTATATATCTTTGGGAGGACTGAGAATTTATTCGTTGGGTTTGGTCTCTCTTGACGGTGCTTTTGGTCGAAAGGATAAAAGAATGTCTGTCCAGGAACTCGCCTTAGAGAAATCACTTATCAGGAATAAGTTGCGTAGAATCAGTTAAGCTGTGGTGGCGCGGGAGGTCCTGACCACTGGCGGATCCCCCCCGAATTCCCCCATTGCGGACACTTACCTACCCAAATGGGCTGTACGGATATGATCTATTAGCCTGGAAATGTATTTCATGCTGGATGGTTTGTGTTGGCCATGCTTTTCCGTTATGCTGGTTAAATGTCGGATATTCGGAGTTAATGCGAGCTAATCTTCAAAACTAGCATTATTCGTTTTCCAAATAAGTTTGACTGCCGTTGCTCATAGCAGCTAAGGGACCTTAATGATATATGTTTTTTATCTCGCAGAAACAGCCTTGACTCTTAGAGTTCAATTCCAAAATTGCGTTATAATTTCCCACCTTTCCACTTTGCAATAATGTCATAACATTTAGTCCAGCATGTTCATTCCGCTGACCTTGCAACTTCGGCTAGGGCAGGTTAGGCACCACAACACTTCAGGCTCAGCTGACTTCCAGGCCGGGACAATACATGTTAAGTAAGAGCTCAGATGGATATCACGAGGAGCTCTGGGGACTGGTGGAATTTCGGCGGAGAGAGATGGTGGTAAGTTAAGTACGATAATGTGGGTGGCATTTCCATTTGATAGATCGCTGGCAACACCCGTCTCTGGTCTGGTTAACAGATAGCGAGTGATGATTCATGATCTAATTAATAACTATCTTTATTAGAGTGACAGTGCCCCCGTCCAAAGCGTTGGCAATCATGCCTCAGGCAGCGCCGGAGAAAACTAAGCGATAAGCAATGACACAAACCTTTTGCTATTAAGGAATTATCTTCTCTTTCGAATATTCCCCATGAGTTCCAACTTCCAATTCCGACCCCGACTTTAGCCCCAGACGCCGTCACTCTATAATACCATGGGGTTGCACGCCGGAGTTCCCCTAGTCATGGAGTTGCCTGTTGAAAGCCACCGGCGATCACTCCAGGCAAGTGAACGTTTCTTTTCTACCTTTCCTATTTTTGCTGCTCGCGAGTGAGTTTTTACGTTTGTCACTCATTATAAAGCAACAAGGAGGAAACAGTATACCTAGTCGTATACTATATGTTAGGATTCGGATATATGGCCGATCACTCACCGAAGGTTAAGCGAAGGAGCTATCGGAAGGATAGACGTCATGGGCACCGGAACCTAAGGTGCCCGGCGGAACTCTAGACGGATGTCCGGAGTATTGAGCTTCCAGGAATTGTTCTGTATTTCCTATATATATCCTCTGTACCGCTGTAGATAGTAGATAGGCAAGCAAGATACGAATCCGCACATACAGAAAGTTCCTCCTTGACTTCACTTGTCTATTCTTCTCTATTCGTCTGTCTTTCATCAATCCACCTCTCATAACAATATTGCTTTGCCATTGGCAGCCGGTTTCTTGCGTCTTTTCAAATATTCTCTCTCAATTTGTACACATATCAGTCTTTCGGTAAACCAATTCAATAAAATTGATTTTACTGCAACTTTTATTTCACTTTATTTTCTCCCTTATTCTCATCATCGGCAAAGTTACGCCTGACAATTTCCGTAATTAATCACCTGTTGTGCAAAGGCTTCATTTCACTCGCTGTGTATTGGGCCTCACTCGCCCCAGCTTCTTTCCAATACTTATTCTTGGAGAATTGAAGCGTAAATGTACGAATCCTCACATACCCAGTTCACCTTATTTGCTAAAAGATAACATTATGCAATACAGTTCTCCCCATGTGCTAAATATTTTAAGCTAAATATATATACAGTAGTTCCAATAATCCAAGCTCCATCTTTTTTTTCATCTTATCGTCGGGAAAGAAACCTCCCGAACCTGGAATCATAGACGATCACTCTTAGTCTCTCTGAGTTTCAGCATAGGCCTCGCCGAATGCAGGCTTCTTAACCCCCTTCTCACTCGAAAACGTCAAATGCCTGACCCCTAGGGATGGCACAATCCCCACATCTCCCCAGCGTACCTTTTTTCCTATGATCTCTTCCGGGTCGGCCACTAAAGCGTGGCACACAGTTGAAATAGCTGCGGAGCAACTGCTGACACTAGTGATCTCGGCAGCAAATTTTTTATAGCCCATCCCAGCAGCAGTTAGCAGGGCAAGAATGCCCAGGGTGAGCACCAAAATTATGGCAATGCAGGAAAACTTAAAGACACTTATTGGGTAGTCGTCCTGAGTCTCGAATGGGTCAAGCATTTCAACCTTCCTGAGAAAGATGGATTGAGAGGTTAGCCAGTGGAGGATACCGCTAAGGGTCATTAGAGGAATGGCGTAGGTGTAGGGTATTTGCAATCAGTATGGAGAACGCGGTCCTGGCCGTGGAGACGTGACGTGGAGAGTCCTGTGGTGATGACTGAAGAGGGACCATTCATAGGCTGAGAGCATGCAGGTGAAGAGGAGAGTTGTATGTTAGGTAAAGGAAGGAGAGGATAGTTTGTGGAAGGTTAGCTAGGAGGACATGCTGGGTTATGCTCCCGAAGGTGTTGCTATTTATCGTTCCTGATCCAAATACGGAGACACAGTTTACTTTGCCAAACCCTCTGTTCCACCTTATGGGCAACCTTGTTAATATTGCACTCGAGGGGTAGAGGAGAATGGATACGCTTACATTGATTTAAGGTCCGTACTTGAGTATTTCCTGTCATTTTTCATACCCAATCCAAGCGACGCAGCCGTAGCAATAATGACTATCAAGCAGAAGAAGTAACAAGTCATCCATCTCGTCTTACTAACGCTAGTCCTTCACCTCTGCACTCCCTTTTGCCTCCACTGCCTCGGCCCAGCCCTCGACCCATGCCTCCACTCCCGCTTAATGAACTGTCGATCAGCCAAGCATATCCCCATTGTTGTTGCGTCTGGGACTATTAGAAAGGAGTATACAGAACCACGGTAATTAGAATGGGCTCTTGGGACCTCACGATGGCCATGACCATACAACAAGCTTTAACAAGATTGCAGCAGATAACGACGATCATGATATCAAGTGAGAACTGAACAGTGCACTCCTCGTCTGTTATCTCGCTTTTGCACCCGGCTATCTCTACTACCCCCAATGTTTTCAGCTTCACAAGCCATAAAAGCCCACTCGTCAGGTTGGTCGTTGCCTCGCTTGGGTCACACTCGTTTTCCACTACTCTCCCGCCTTCAAGCCAGATCCCGACTGCAGCCCCTGATTCAAGGTGGTCCTCGCACATCCACTGACTTGGTATGAACAGCCAGGGATAGATACAGTCCATGAACAGAATAGTGTTATTGTACCTAGTGTTGTGGCTAGGTTTGGTGATCAGGAATACATTTCTATGGCTGGACACGAAGTCGGTGTGGTAAACCTTTTGCACTCTAATGGTGTCAGGTCTTCATATCCCTGAGGGCTGGGATTTAATCCCGCCAGCGCATTGATAAAGACTTGGATCTCAGGTGAATTTGTCTGATATCCTATGTCCCCATATTGCTTCCCAGTTGTGAGGTTGTGAAAGTCGCCTTACATGTTAGTGTACATGCTGACATTCCTATAGGTACTTGGTTCGAAGTGGTTGTTGGTCACCATGTTTACAAAGTATGAATTCGCCGCTAATGAAGTATACACTGTGGAATTGTACCTGAAATATTCCAGTTAGCTAAAACTTACGTGAGCATGCTGGTAGAAACATACAGCAAATGCAGCGGAATACTTGTAAGCCCAATAGCAATCCAAAGGAATGTCCTCTCCCACTTAATCCTGAACAAATTCCTAATACTCGGAACTCCAATATCCATCCACCGTCTGCTCGCATGCGCAATATCAATTTCGCTTTGTGTTGGCACTGCGAGGCATTGCTGTGTATAATTACTTCCGGACAACAGGAGTATGGAAAGGGCATTTATCCCCAGGTGCAACCAGACCCCGATGGTCATGCTTTTATCACAACTGCCTTTATACAGTATCCCGATTCCTCCCACCATCTTGTACTTAGGAATCGTGGCAACATAGATTGTTAAACCGACATTTATAAACAGAACCATAATGACAGAAGAGGCCCAGGCTAAGACCCCTGTGTGCCAACCCGTGTACCAAACTGGCTTCCATGCTGATGAGAAGGACTTCGACTGTTGTTGGGTGGATTCGGAATCTAGAGCTAATGATTCTCTCGATGACAATTTGCTTCCTTCTCTTTGTCCCTCTTCTCTGCCGTTGTTTTTGTCTTCTTGTAATATGGCAGTCCATCTTGGTAACTTCTTTCTAGAATTCCACATTTGCTCACCAGCAACTAGATAAATGAATATAGTGTGCGGTGAAGGGAAACAATAGTGTTCTGTAGCTCAGGGAAGCTTGAGCGGGGAGGCTATAGTTGGGGTGATATGAAACTCCAGTGAAGGGCCAGGATGGGTACTTTCGACGGCGTCAAGGTTTGGGTACGGTGGCCTACTTGGCTGCACTGTATTAGGCTTTTGATAAAGGGAATGATGGTATAATAATCTTGGTAAAGGAACGTTGTAGTATTAGGAGAGCAGATATCGGGGGGCGCACACATGACGGAGCATAGAAGTATGGGTGTGTGTGGGCACACTAGGGCATGAACCGATGTAGGATTATACGTGTAGAAGTTTCCTCTTTGTAAGTAATCGTAGCTAGCAATCACAAAAAGAGCATGCGCACTTCGATATCCCCACCTGTCAACCCCCCCAAAGTGATTCTTTCACCTGCATAATGGAAGACCCAAAGTTATTTTTGGTTGGTAAGTTTCAAATTGACGATCATTATGGGAAATTTCTGCAGGCCAGCCTACCATGCGAGGATTTCTTTCCTGGCGTTACTAAAGATAGAAGGATTGGGCAGCTGGAGCACTGACTTGGGGGGGTAATAACATCAGTGACCCGGGAGTAGTGATTGGCAACAAGCTCATGCTACCTGTATATTACGAATATATGATATTATCTCATTAACCAAATATTCGAGCTTAACCCGCTACCACCTTAGAAAATAAGAATTTACCAATTCTTATATTTAGAGTATTCACAGAATTTTGTTCTCCTTTAACATATGTGCTCCTGCATGTGCATAGGGCCTATAAACTTCATTCCTACCCCTCCAATATCCTTTTTACGGACCAACCCATACGGCCATACCTAAGTGTTGTGTGAAGAGAAGCAGTCCTACAGGATGGGAGTATTGTGGTGCATTTATTTATTATACTTTCATAGGAATCGCACGCTGATAGGGGGCTAATGTATCCCACAGGATATCGGGGGACCCCCATAGCGGGTCATATGCGGGTTTGAGCAATACGGTTGGCTGAACCCCAGTCGAAATTGTAATAGTGGCTATTATTTGGATGCATGTCTCACCATGACAGGCGCTTGCTATGCACAGGGGTGCTTTATGGATGAAATCAGTGGACATGTGTGTTGTCTCTCATAATTCGATTTCTTCTATGAGGTTCTTGTTATTCACAGGCTTCGTAGCTTACTTTTCGCCAAAGAAGCAAAGAGCGTGTCTGGGGGTACCCCACCATTAGCAGCCAACCAAAGAAATATCCAGGATATGGTGCTCTTAAAATGACAAGATCCTGAGTGACGAGAGGAATAAGCAAAGCCCGACAGCAGTGTTCTCACCGGTTTGGGGCCCCCGCAGGGCCCGACAGGGCAATTGCAAAAAGCTCTGGGCGGGACGGTGCGGCAAAATGCGGCCCGTTCTCGTCCTGGCAAGATCTAGACGGCCGTCATTGCTAAGGACAGCAGGCCCTACAATGTGAGACCAATTAGCGTAGGGGACTATGGGGGACTATGGGGGACTATGAGGGACTATGGGGGACTGCGGGGGACTGCGGGGGACTTTTGGGTAACAACCTTTGCACAAAATAATTTCATGTTTCAAGCAGAAGTAGGGTATGTGTAAAAGATATTCAGAGGAGCGCGTTATTCTATCATAACCACTTGAGGGAATGCGATGGTGTTCGCAAATCTCATGGTTGCTAGAAGTGGAAAATACATAAAAAAATGATAAACCCTGAAAATAACCAAGAAGCATGGAAGAACGCCAACAACAAAGGACAAAATCTAGTAGTAAACGTAATAACGGTGCATAAGAAGAAAGAATACAAAAATGAGGGAAATGAGTGGGTGATCGCTGGTGACTTTCGACAAAGGGACAATAGATGGACTACGGGGGACTGTAGGTGAATGCAGGGACGGCAAATGTGAGACATTTCCCGCCAGAGACGGTGGGACCTAGTCCTGGGCTGTGTGCTATAAGGCGAGCTTAGAAAGACCGGAAGGGACGGCACAACACTTTCTACCGCCGTCTGCATCTAGGTCAGACGAACTACCCCGTTGACAACACCGCCCAAGATCCCATCCCTTCGTTCGTATTCACGGAAGGAAGCTAATGCTGCACTTAACTCGGCTGAATGAGGTGTTAGCTATAAGCAGAATGGTTGCCCTGAAGGATGGCAAAGAGTTTGGGTGGGGGGTGAAAAAAGGGAGTTGACTAGATTGGAATGTGTAACACTAATTTATTTGGGTAATTGGGAGAGAATATACACGGGATTTCTTGTTTACATCATGGCCATACTGAGTGATACTGATTTTGTTGCATTCTGAGCACTACACCACTGGCAGCGGGCAAGGTATTTCCTATCACAATTATGAAAATGAGGTAGTGCTACACATTCCAATAGCGTATAATTCCTTATTTCTTTTTGGTTTGGTTGGTTTGTTCAGTCCTTCCTTTATGGCATGGTGTGTTAGTGTGTTGCGAGAACGGCCAAACATTCGCCACTCTTTGAGCTACGGCACACTAATTTTCCGTGAATTTCGGCGTACGAACGAAGGGACCCACCAATCCCTAGGTCCCGATACAGATCATCCCTTGTGGAAAATATAATAGTACTCCTTAATCATTATTGGCCGGTATAGTGCTCTCAAGTTGTACAGGTTTCTGCAAAGACGATGCTTGCCTACGGAGGCACAGGGCCTAAGTTTTGTACACTCGTGTCCGTAAAGTCCTCATACCCCTTAGCAATTCAACCATGCCAACAATAATGAGCCTAATACCCACAAATAATTAAATAGATAGATTCAATTAAAAGGTATTGTAAAACATGAATTATAAAGACTAATTTTATAGAATATTATAAAATTTTATGATCAAATAGACTCTATAGACCCTTATGTTTAAATACTTATCAAAACACATGTACTAAAATTAGGACTCATATAATATTTTTTATCTTTATAGTCTACTATGGAAATAATTTATGATTCAACTTGTAGTTTATTTGGGTTATCTAGAAGCAGCTTATAAAGCCTAAATAAGAGTTTTCCCAGAACCCAAGTGTTGAGTTGGGATTTCTTGAGTTAAGAATTTCAAGTTCAAATTACCATATTATGTAGTTTTCAAACAATTCAAACAAAATGTTTATTTATCAAGAATTAATTCTTAGTTAGAGTTTTCAAAGTTATTTAAGGTTATCTAAAAGAGATTTTATAATGAAATAATCTTTTTTGAATTCAGGATAGTCAAAATTAATCAAGCTTGAATAAATATTAGTATGCTGACTTTGAAGTAGTATTCTACCCTACAACAATTAATTCATTAAATGTCAATCATCTTAATATATTTTTTACTCTACTAGAAATTTACCCTGTAGTATAATTTATTTTTAAAATTACTCTTTAAGTACACTATACTGTTTTATAAATTACTACATTTTTGACTTATTCTTGACTCATCCTAAGACAGATATAACTACAGGTTTGAATGATCTAATTGTCTTGGATAATCATTATGAAATTCTAGAATGATGCCTAGAAGGCATGTATTTCTTCTAGAGTAACTTAGAGGCTTTTTATAATGTTTGCTTCTGATTTAATTGTCCTCTTACCGGATTGCAATTCAATCAAGCTGATCTATTAAATTTACATTATCTTTTCATTTCCCTTTCTAGTTATTTAATTTAAAATAATATTTAACCACTCAGGCCTCAATCCCTAAATTTCTGGATTTCAATTCCTTTATTCATAATTTTGCCAACTTGTTATATAAATCACAGTTTTTACTAAAATTTCTACCTCCAGATTGATAATTTCTCCTTTCTAGTCAAATTCAAACTAATTATATAAATTTCAAAATATAGCTGCACTGAATTTTACTCCAGCTAGTAAACTATCTTAAATTAATTTTTAATATTTTATTTACTCACTATTTGATTTATTGATAATAAGTCAATCATGGGGTATTGGGAAAAAACTGGTTGCCATCGAGGGGTATGAGGACTTTAGGGACACGAGTGTACGTTCTACAAGCGAGGCTTGCTGCCTTTACCCCCTGTGGAACATACAAAACTTAGGAGCTGTACCTCCGTATGGTGCAACGGCGCCAGGGTTCAGAAACAGACCCTGTAGCTAGCTCAAATCATTAATCAAAATCAAAAGTGAATGGGAAAACTCCATCGAACTACACGGAAGTGGCAACTTTCAATCTGTAATTACTGATAAGTGGGTATCAGGCGTGGGGTACTAGGCAAATGGTACCGGTTTTGTAGGAACATGTACCGTACAGTTTCCTAAGCAAGAGAGCTCGGTGTTAAGTACCTAGCACAATGCCACTTATCGCATAGGTATTTTTTAGCTATGCCGGGCCGGCCAGGCCCTGTAATTGAGTGTTCGCCACTCACCCAGCCTCGTTTCGCTGGGCAACTAGAATGAACCTTATTCGCTTAGCTACAGGTTCGCGCAAAATCGGTATCCCTTACTCAATACTCACTTGATTGTAAAGGTAGTGGTTGAGGAAGAATGGCTCTTAGGTGGTTCTATTAAGTGCCTTCCTCAGTTATCACATTTTCCTTAAGGTGTGTTCACTGCCGGTCTTGACTGCCAACCATTTGACGAACACATTTGCCATGCCGGTTTCAAATGCCTGGCACCCAAGAACCTTAAGCGAGGCTATGTCTCACGGAGGCACTCGTACTCGGATACCACCGTTGGTCTAGTGATTGCCAGATCGGTGTAGCTAGGATAAATAATTATTTATGGAATTAATTGGTCCGTGAACGCGGGTTTTGGAGGGGTGGGAACGAGGTTTATAGGCCATATGCGCATGCATTGGCATATATGTTAAAACAGAAGAAATTCCGTAAACACTTTAGAGATAATTGGCGGATTTGTATTTTCCAGCCTGCTGAATGGCTAACCTCAAACAACTGGTTATTGAGCCTGTCACTAAATCACCACCCCAGCGCTCAGGGATTTACCCCTGCCCCGAGTACAGCTCCTAAGTTTTGCATGTTCCACGGGGAGTAAGGGTAGCAAACCTCGCTTGTGGAACACACAAAACTTAGGCGCTGTTTCTTCGTAGTTAAAAAACCGGACTGGAGATAATACTGCACCAAGTTAATCCTCCTACCTTATCAATTTTAGGCTTATTACCTAAAGACAGGATTAGCCAGTAAAAGCTATTATTTTTCCGTTTTTTCTCATTAATTTTAGTATTTAGTCGCTTGTCATGTAATATTCCCTTCGGGTAGGGGAACACACTTCAACTCACCATCTCATTTTTTTTCTTCTTTCTTTGAGAAACCAGCCACTTACAGATAGAATACCGGTAGCCAATGTTTTCGGCCATCAGGTAGTTTGCACTTTGATTTCTTCCATTATGCATTTTAGTCTTCGGTAGTGTTCAAGGATCGCCCCGTCCTGACAGCGACGTTCAGTCTCTCAAAAGGGATATTCCTTCAGGATCGCTCACCACTTCTAGTCCCTTGATAATCCCCTAATCATGGCATTGAGCACTTCGTCTCAATACCCACGCTGCAGTGTCAGATTTTTTAGTGAGACATTCCTATTCAAATCAGCCTGCACGCGCAGGCAACTCAAGTAAAACGCAACTCCCGTAAAATATCCACATAGTGCCGCCGGATTAGTCAGGCTAGAAATGCAATAATAGAAAGAAGTGAAATTCATGTCCAGTGACTTACGTGCTCAGTACAGTACCATAGTTGCACTTTTATCCATTCAAGCAACTCCAGGAGGATCGCATACAATTACTGGTGAGTGATCCACGGACTCTTTGGGTGCTACTCGCAAACGCATGACGTTCGTGAACACAACTGCTATTGCATACCGCTAAAATCATCAGGCTTCAGCCCATCCCCGCCCTTATGCAATAGCGGTTGTGTTCACAAACGTCCTGTGTTTGCCAGTAGTTCCTTACACAAGAGATTAAAATTAAAATCTAATGCTTTTCAACCACCACACCTTAAAACCCTGACCGATTTGAGTCTCCAATCACCCTTTATTGTGCTTTTCCTAAAGGTTTCGAAAACTCGCTAGGCAAAAGGTTGCGAATCCTATTTATTTTTTTCAGAGCTCCCCCTTTAATTCCCCCAGGCAAGTAACCGAGCCTGAGGCATTCACAGTACTCAAGTATCCAATTCTCCAGAGTGAAATTCTTCGTACGGCCCTGGCGCTATTGCGTAATCAAGCTCTGAAAAAAAAACAAAAGCTGGGAGAGCCACACTATCTCAATCACGCTACCGCAACATGACAAGGATTGTCCCTACCCCGCCTCCCGCACTCAATTAAAGCATCACATCACCCCTGATCCCTACCCTACACTAAGCATCCTTCCCAAACTTTATCCCAACCTCCCTCCCTCCCTTGCTACTGGTTATCCTGAACAACCAACAGAGAATAACCCAATCAAAATGTGACTCCCGATCTCCCAAACAAAACTCCTCAAAATACCCGTAGCCCAGCAATTCGCTCGCAATGAGAGGAAGTATTAGGTGGACAAAACAGGCGGAGGGTAATCCCACAGGTGCGGCGCCGACCGTGTGTTGCCGTGATAGGCGGGGATGCTTCAGATGAGTGACTTGAGTTGCGGGTTCCAGGAGCGGACAAAAGTCCCGACTTGTAAAATTGGGCGCAAAGTGTTGAAGCTAACTGAGACCTCAGAAAAAGGAAAATTTGCAGAGAGTAAGCTCATATAGTGCCTGACACCCCGGACAGACAAGCCAGCTGCCCTAGCAGAGTGTGAACTACTAGATAACTTAAATGAACAAGGTAAGACAGAAGAACCAATAGCCTTGATGGAGGTGGAGTTTTTCGCAGAGCTTAGAATAAATTGACTCAACAGCCGGCAGCTCGGCTGCGTTGCCCCTTCCGACCACGCAAAGCACCAATGCCAGTAACCGCGAGCAGCTTGGACTGAAGACCGCTAACAAACGGGATGGCTAAGGAACGCTTTGGGGGAGAATCCGGAGAATCCCAGACCTTGATCTGATCGAACTTGTGTAGTTAGATTGGCAAGTGGGGTAGGATTGATAGGTTTAAAATATTGAGGTGAACGTATACGATCTACGGACTTGGACGCCGCACTACGGGGGGAAGAGACAGCAAGTAATCTCGGCAGTCGCTTGTAGCTAGTTTGCTGATAGTTGGAGGAATACCTATCGCCGATACCATTGGCGGAGCCGGAGCAGGAAGTGGATTATTCGCCTCCGGAGGGATAACCATCGCTGGGGTTACCGGCACATGGATTTTGGGCGGCGCCGGCGCGATTTATAGGAGCTGTGAGGTCGGAGGCTAAAGGATCCGAGATAATATCAACTGCTGCCACGAACGACTAAGATGGTGATGCACAAGAGGTAAATATAAAAGGTGATGAGGAAACGCGATTAATGAAGAAGAGAGAAATTAAATGATGACAAGGGCGGAGAAAGCAAACATGAAGAAATAAACAAAGAACTGCCGGAAAAAATAACTATTATACCCATGACGGGTTGATTCATTCAGTTGTCATCCGGCCGGCAAGCCACCTACAAGTAGTGCGCAAACTTTTTTTTTTTTTTTTTTTTTTTGTAAACTTTTCTTTATTTGCTAACTACTCTCCATAGCGGCCGTGGCTGACGCCCCGCAAGGACATCACTCCTCTATAGCACGCCAACTCATGACTAATGGCATCAAATAAACAAAGGGCTTTCTGTATCCAAAGTAGATATCTGCCCAACACCAATTCCGCCCGCTCCAAATGGTAAGAACCTCCATCTGCAGTACAATACCCAGAACCGAAACCTACTAGCCCAACCGCAAGCTTGGTATCGCCGACGTCTTTTCGGAATCAGCCCCTCTGACCACTTTCCAGTCCTTTTCCTAACCAATGAAAACGTAACCCCCAAAGAAATAAACCACCTCCACCGCTACCACTCTCCGCTCTGAGCCTCCCCTAGGTAATTTTACGGCAGTCAAGCAGGCCACCTCCACCCCCTCCCCTTCCAGCGACTATCGTCTCATCCGCGCCAAGGTCTATGATATAGATATGGTATTCCATAAACCATCCCGGAGACTCGAAACCTAAAATATCATGAGCAAAAAAAGAAAATATTCAAAGACAGTGTTGACCGAGATACAACTCCACCGCCTAACGAAAATCCGGATCCGATCCCCTGCCATTCTAGCGGCACGGTTAGATAGACCTCCCCGGCATGGGTGCGATATCGCCCTCCCGGTCCTCCCAAACCAAACTCAAACTCCAACACCACCCGACCGAGCACCAACGCCATGAGTTGGGCCGCTTGCAATGGGCGACCCCCCCCATCCTTGACACTAATGCAAGCCACTCCTAATCCAACGCCACTCCTCAACCCAACGCCACGAACCAACTCCACTCCCAAACCCAAGCCACTCCCAAAACCAAGCCACACTCCTCACCCTAGCCACATCGTTCCTCCCATGCGCCACAACCACATGCGCCGGCCTAAGCCACAAGGCAAAGCCACCCCCTCACCCGCGTCCTACACGCCTGCCAGAATTACCGTAGTAAAATAGGCCCCGTAACCGAATCCGAAGGTGACAAAAAGTCGTGACAGCGTTCGTAAACGATATCCCTAGATGGAAGACGATTAAAAATGATGAAAAGGGATACAAGATACCTTGAACACCAAAGGTTTCTAAACCATCGTGATGGAAAAGAAGACTTGAAGCCATCGTGAGATAGGAATCAAGGACCCTGATTCGCCCACTGGAAAGATACGACACGTCACAAGGAGGTGAGATTTCAATCGCTGGGGTTGTAGGAGTGATCGAGGATGTGCGCAAACTTATTCCTGCACCTAGGTATACTCTCTTCTAACTGCCACCTAAGTCCTCATCCGCAAACTCTCTATTGGCAACCGCCAGTCCTAAAACATTGCCCTGGGAAATGCAATAGGCGCCACAAGTTGCGAGGCAATCTAACCTACCTATGAAAAAGTATTAACCACAAATGCCTGAGGCAAAAGGAGACGAATTTTCAAATAGGACGTCGCCATGGAATTGAAACAATGAGGATCGACAATCGCAAGAAGACTTCTGGAAGACGATGAAAGGGTTGAAGATGGTACTTGTAATGGCGAGAGTGAAAATGACGCTAGAGAATTGAAATTCTTAGCACTTAACCTTAATCTTGCTTTAAACCTGACCTAGTGATAGGAATATTTCTAAAAATTTAATGGTTCATGCCGAACAGGCCCTTAGCTATTCGGGGTTGGGCCGCCCAATGCCAATGCTAGGTTTTCGCCAAGAAACTTCCGCTGTAAGAGTATCATACCTCCTGACTCATCCTAAACCTTTTAATACAACCCACTCCATAAGCGCCGAAACCTGGTTAAGTTATCAGAATTTGTATGATATCAGGCCAAGGTTCTCCTGACCAGCGCCTCTCACGATCCCCAACCCACATCTCTTCTAAATATTCCTCTTTATATCAGGGGCACCACGCAAAACAAGATCATTCGGATTCCGCTAAATTACTTGCGCTAAAGCTGCCTAGCCGCTAGGAGCCTAGGATAACCACGCGCCACACTAAAATTCTCCAGGAGGCCTAGGTGAACTGCTCTTATACCGCCAATTCCTACACACCTTGCCTGTCTGGTGGCTAACACTGTGTGTCCTTTTTTGAGATTATTGAGATTGTAGTTGGTTTACTGGAAGCGGAAAGCTGTGATATCAACCTAGAAGACAGCATGAGTGATACACCACTCGGGTGGGCGGCTTGGTATGGGCACGAGGAAGTGGTGGAAATGCTACTCGGGCGGGAGGACATCAATCCCGACAAAACAAATGAAGAGGGCCAGTCGCCACTCATGCTGGCGGCCCGGAATGGGCACGAGAGAGTTGTGGAAATGTTGCTCGGGCGAAGCAATGTCGACCTCAACAAACTAGATAACAACGGCCAAACACCACTCCATTGTGCTGCCCAAAATGGTCACGAGAGAGTTGTGGAAATGCTACTTGGACGAAGCGATGTCGACCTCAACAAACTAGATAACGAGGGCTTAACACCACTCTGGTGTGCTGTAAAGAGTCAGCACGAGGGAGTGGCGAAAATACTACTCAGACGAGGAGACGTCGATCCCAACAACCCAGATGATGACGGCCCAACCCTATTCTTGTTATATGTCCTGAGGGGGAGCGAGGGAGTGGTAAAAGTACTACTCGAACGGGGCGACGTCAAGCTCAAAAACCGGGGTCAGTACTCTGAATCACCACTTTGGTGGGCTGCCACGCTTGGGCGTGAGAGACTAGTGAAAATACTACTTTAATGCGGCAATTTCGACCCCAACAAACCAGAGAGAAGGGCAAACGCCACTCTGGTTTGCTGTTGAGAATGGGCACGAGGGAGTGGTAAAAATACTACTGGGGCGGGGAGACGTCGACCCCAATAAACCAAATGATCACGGCCTAACACCGCTCTGGTGCGCTACCCGGCATGGCTACCGGAGGGTGGTGAAAATGCTACTCAGACGCTCCGACATCGACCCCAACAAACCAAATCGTCGGGGGGAAACGCCACTCTGGTGTGCTGTTGAGAATGGGCACGAGGAAGTGGTGAAAATGCTACTTGAACGCTCCGACATCGACCCCAACAAACGAAATCACGAAGGTAAAACACCACTCCATTTTGCTGCTGAGAATGGGCACAAGAGAATTGTGGAAATGCTACTCGAACGAAGCGACGTCTGCCCCCACAAACTAGGTGGCAGCGGCCAAACGCCACTCTGGCGTGCTAGCGGAAGTTGTCACAAATGGAGTGGTAAAAATTCTGCTTGGACGGGAAGATGACCCTAACAAAACCGGGGGGAGCGCTAAACGCTACTGTGTAGCGCTGCCTAGGACG
This sequence comes from Tuber borchii, assembly GCA_003070745.1. Lineage (NCBI taxonomy): Eukaryota > Fungi > Ascomycota > Pezizomycetes > Pezizales > Tuberaceae > Tuber > Tuber borchii. The sequence continues at coordinate 47,180 of NESQ01000463.1, forward strand.
GGCATTCCCATATCTACCTTAAGCACCTCTAAATCTGGATCATTTTCTCACCCAGTGTTAGAATCTCAGATTCTGTTTTTAATTTAGTTTAGCGTTGATGGGGGGCTTTTTCTATTTCTTTTGACATAGGCTAGTGTGGCTCGAAGTTTCCATCATGTTTTACTCCCTTAGTTGTTTTTCGGTTGTGAATCCTCTTTGCACGCTCATAGTTCACCTGTTATTAGCTACAGCCCCTTTATTTTATTTTCCTCCCTCCCCTCTAAAGCATCGACACTAGGGCTTTTTTTAAATAGAGAAATAATAGAAACTGCATCATTTCTCACAACCATCAAAATCGGTATAATTGCTATTATAGTTAACTGCGGCATGGTGATGGTTGGACATCATTCAACGGAGATCATACTTGCATGCTCCAATCCTCCTTGCGCGAGCACCAAGCGGAGGTTTGGAGGGGGCAGTCAATTTTTTACTCCATCAAGATGGAAAATCAATTCTGTAAGAGGTTTTTGAAAACTAACTCTGAAACAAGCTCCCACTCTTTGAGCACCGGTATTCTACTTTATCTCGTTCAGGGTGATCCCGCTTTCCACCACGCCCTGAGATATGGATTTAGGATAGTGTTAGGAGGGATTTTTATTCTGACGAATTATTTCCGCTGCTTAACCCGAGAATCAAGAAACCCATAAAATCCCCTCACTCAAGGTGAAACATTTGCCATGCTCTGTCAAAAGTCCTTGAATAGACCTACATAGTACTATAGATTACAGATATGGAGCCTAGATCAAGGAACGGTATTATGCACTTTAAATTTGACAGCGCGTGGGGTGTCTTTTTCCGTAGGAGTTCGTGCAGAGGAAAGCACCGATAAGTCAAGTTTAGTGATGGGCACGATCATGCTCGAGCATAAAATTTTCGTGTGCTCGAGCCCATTTATGCTCGAGCATAGGGCCAAATTTTCTGCTCCAGCATGATCGTGCCCATCACTAGTCAAGTTCTAAAGAACAGGTGTAAGTGGTAGCGCTCCAAGCAAGAATGTCAGCCGAGAGGTCTTGCTTAGCTGGGAGAGTGTTCTCGTAGTTGATCAAGTTGTCAAAATCAGAGGAGGGAATTACTGGCCCTACCACTGTCCGGATTCGATTTGCCGGTAGTGATAGATACGATTACATCATAATCAAATCTTGCCCGATTATAGTCTCCTCGATTACCTAGACCATAGGGGTATCTCAATCATGGGGACTGTTCTATCATGCTCGACCATCATCGAGAATGCTGGAGGAGATTGAATCATCACCGATGACTGCGAATCTTAGTGATTCGGTGATGCGATGAAAATATATAAAGAGAGTCTACTCGCGTACTGGATATTAATTTTTTAGAAGCCATTCTCGTCCACATGCATTTTCCGGGAGTGACCGTCTGTGTCAATCCCCAGGAGGCTCTAACTGTAATACCGTATTATCTCGTCAAACTGAGTATCTCGGGACTGGGATTCTTATCCACTCGCCAAGAGTACAAGACCCTGATGAGGCCTAGTAATGGACAAAGAGGGATAGAGAGATTGTGTTGACTCTTGCTTACCAGACTCACAAGAGTTAACGCAATCCCCCTATTCCCTCTTTGTCCATTACTAGGCTTCATTAGGGGTATTTCATTATGGTGTGGAGATAAGAACCCTGTTCGGAGATACCCAGTTTGACGAGATAATACGGTAGTTTAGTTATCCTGAGGGATGCAGGGAGGAGATCACAAGGTGTTATTACTCATCTAGACCCCAAAGGAATGGACATGTTTGCTAATTAATTAAAAATAAGGCTTTAGAAGATATATGTGTGCGGTTACCCGGTTGGTTTGGCTTCTCTTGTAAAGTGGCGGTGTCCTTGTGGTGATGGTGATTTTTCGGAAGGCTAGCGAAGGAGTTTTTGTAGGTAGGCTCGGAGGGCGTGGTAGGTGCTGACGGTAGTGGTCGCTTGCTGATTAATTTACAAGGTAGGTTGTTTCGTTGGCCAACAAAGGTGTGATGGAGGTGTCACCTGTGCGGGTGTTGACAGAAGGGAATTTCAAGGTGAGTATGCACTTCCTATTACTTCCGCTCCTCGGTAGTGCTAATACAACGTTCTACTATAGGGATTATTATAATATCAAGATGGAAGGTGTTATATTTGTGTCTAGACATGTTAGCTACACGGGATCTTTGTTTTGGGTGGCTCTCTTTTGGCAGTGGAGTAAAGGGTCGGGAAACACGTCAGGGCGATCATTTCCGAGCCAGGCTATATTATGGCATTGTATATAATATTATTATGTAGTGTAAGAAGCTTTGGAAGGTCAGTATGTTACCACCGCCAAAATTCATGTTCAGGCAGAGAAATTAAAATAAATAGCGACAAATACAAACGAAGGAATACTTCAGGAAACAACCATCCATCCCAGGCGATACAAGCCTGACACAATCACTGATGGCTTGGACTTGAGAAATGCCTACCGTACACGCTAAATCGGATAAAATGTCAGAGTAGGGATAATTCCAGGCTTGGAATGGCCCTTCCATGTTGATCCTTGATTAGGCATTTGAGGGAGGGCTGCACAATGTCGATGCTTGCCTGTTGCTAAGGATTTGTTGTCATAGACAACGATGGTTCCCTAGCCGGGTAATCTACGTTACCCATCAAGAGGACCTCCTAACTCATTCCAAACATCCAAATCCGGCTTACTCGACAAACACCAAAACCTACCTAAATTTTCTCAATTCTAAGTAGGCCTAGACTCTTTCAATTGGACCCGCTCTCGGTCTCCAAGGCACATCGGTTTCCCGATATTCAGCCTTTCATTCGGGGGTCCACGGGAAACTTGGCGTTCCTGATTACTCTAAATAACTCGCACCGAAGCTGCTTGATGACCAGAGCAACCACCGATCCCACTAGAATCCTCCTGGAATCGCAAGAGAACTGCTAGGATACTGTCGATTCAAACAAACTTTGGCCTTTCAGTTGTCTTCACTGTGCATCGGCATTTAGAATTGTCGAGATTCTAGCTTAGATTAGTCGAGGCGGAGGGCTGTGATATCAACCAAGAAGGCTGGATGGGTAATACACCACTCGGATGGGCGGCATGCCATGGGCATGAGGAAGTGGTGGAAATGCTACTCGGGCGAGCCGACATTAACCCCAACAAACCAAACGACGAGGGCCAAACACCGCTTTGGTGTGCTGTCTGGAATGGGCATGAGGGAGTGGTAAAGATACTACTTGGACGGGGCGACGTCGACCCCAACATATCAGATATCCGAGGGCGAACACCGCTCTATTGTGCTGCCCAATATGGGCACGAGGGAATGGTTGAGATGCTACTCCAACGCGACGACATCAACCCCAACGACTCGGATAACAATAGCGAAACACCACTCTGCCGTGCTGCGTCGGCTGGGCACCAGGGAGTGGTGAAAATGCTGCTCGAGCGAGGGGACATCAACCCCAACGAACCAGGTCAACACGGACAAACACCACTCGGCTATGCTTCCGGGAATGGGCACGTGGGAGTGGTGGAAATACTACTTGGACGGGCGGACGTCGACCCCGACAAATTAGATGACTCCGGCCGAACGCCACTCTCTTATGCAGCCGAGAATGGGCACTATCAAGCGGCGGTGATGCTGATCAAACGGGGCGTCGATGTTAACAAATGCTAGCACGGCTAGCGCTACTCTGAATTGCTGTATAGGATGGGAATTCACTACTTAACCGCCCCACCTCTCTCTTGGTTGACTTATGTAGTCTAGTTAGCATCTCAGATTCTGTTCATTCTCTAGTGTTTGGCATTGGTAGGGGCTATTTCTATTTTTTCGGGGGTAAGCTGGCGTGACTTGAAGTCCCCTCATGTTTTGCCTCTTAGGCGTTTTCTAGTTGCGGCCCCTCTTTGCGCGTTCGTTGTTCACTTGCTGTATTCTGTAGCCTCTTTATTTTCTCCTCCTCCCTCCCCTCTGAAGTTTTGACCAGAGGATGTTTTAGATAAACAGAAATAAAGTTAAGTTCCAATATTTTTCACATTCATGCGATGCGATATAACGCCTAGTTAACTAGGGACAATGATGATTGGACACGGTTGAATGGAGGTCATAATTAAGTGCTACAATCACCCTTGCCCAAACTCGGAGTGGGAGGTCTGGAGGTTGTCCTCACATTCAATCCTTCTCGAGAAAGAAAACCAATCCAATAAGAGGTTTTTTAACTCTGGAACTATCTCGCGCTCAGGGAGCACCGGTATCTCATCTTTGCTTGTTAAGAATGATCTCACTTCCCACTATGCCGTTGGGTATTGACTTCCGTGAATGTTAGGAGGGATATTCTATCCTTTTACCCGTCACTACCTCTATTCCGGCATTCTCTCCTATGCTAAAGCCGAGCATCACGAGCCCATAAAATCCCCCCAGCTATGATGAAAACCTTGATTTTTTTTAGATTTTACTGTTCGAATGAATTCCTCAGATTTTTTCGGCATTGGTCTCCAAGCCTATGGTGATGCAAAGCTCCTACACCAAGATAGCCTGCCAGCTTACAGTCCGGCCAGGCCAGGCCAGGCCGAGGTGGGATTGACCTGGGCTTTGCAGGCTCGATCGCCATCGCGCGACTTAGAGCGGGGGATCTCTCATTCCGATACTTTCTCTCACGCTCACCACTTATAATGCCCAACTAATTAAATCTGACTAGCTATCGGTGGAGACAAGAGCATAGATGAACCACAAGTTATCCTCCTATCCTTCCAGAGATCTGACTACCTTCCTATGATAGACGACGGTAACGGATGGCGAAAACGGTGAGCCCAAAACAAAACAGCAGCGAAACCAAACGAAAGGAAACGCCAAAGGTGAAAAACACGAAAGATTTCGATTGCCAACAAGAAACTTAGATTGGGGAATTTCTTCTCATTCACCTGCTTGCTCACCCTCACGAGCCACGCTCTCACAAGGCTCTAACTAACAGACGGTAAATACAGGAGTACGTATAAACCATAAGTCACCCTCCTATTCCTCCGGTGATCGCGACACATACCCATTCTCTTCTACGCATGTCCCCCTATATTCTCCACTGACTTCTCCGCTAACAAAGGAAAGATGAACATGATAGAACTCCCGCGCCCCATATCCTCTGCTCATACGAATCTTTCATCTCGTATTGCTCCTCGCGCCTCATTGATCCCATGCGCCTATCCAAAGCCTTTGTCCGAACGATATGCAGGCGTGCGCAGTAGGCTAAGAATACCGGCAGCATCAAAGACTTCCAACAAATTTTATAGTGCTCAATTAGCCTATAAAGAATGCGAGGTCTGTAAGTGTCTTTTTTGATATTCGAAGTCGCATGTAGCTACTGTAGATCTTGGAATGTTACTAAAGTTCCAAACTCGGCACCATCATGTTTGATCACTCGGAAGCCCTGTAGACATCTGCGGATGCAGGTTGGGTTCGGATTTTTCTTGTCTGGAATGCTGTGTGGATTGCTGAAAACCCTAAATTCAGTTATTTTTGCTCCACGGCATACCAGGTTTAAAATCACTGGCGATCACTAGTGGTGAAAGGATTTTTTCCTTCGTCGCTTTCTTATATGGTCAGTCTCTTGTTAGTAATTGCGTTGCCACTCATTACAAATAAAAGAGGCAAGGTGTCTCGGTTTGTATACTATATTAGTATTCACAGACGTTTCCGGAAATGACGGGAGAGCAAGGCGGTGGATTGATCGGAATGCGGGAGCAACAAGGACTCGAGCTCCCTAGTTGCATAAGCATCTCCGGAACGATTTCCCTAATCACGTATGTTGGGGAGGGACCCCTGTATTGTCTTTATAAACCCTCCCTTCCGCCATAGATAGGAAGGGCAAGCAGGATACAAATCATCAGAATACACGGTTTTTTCCCTCTTAGCTCGATTTTCTTTCCTTCTTCAGCTGGCTTATGATTCACCAACTAGCACCTTATAGCGAGAATGTAGACTCTGCTATCTTAACTTATGTTAGCTGGCTAGATGACAAAATTTCTCGGTCCCACAATTTCACTTTCACTTCGCAGCCCCAAGGTGCAGTTATTGACGAGTATGCTGGACGCATTACCGAAGCAGGTCATGGGCACGATAAGAGAGGTACTACAGGAAATAGTGAAGTCCTAGAGCGACTAAGAATAGTCATTGAGGGGATAGACACCATAATATTAAAATATTGCGAGGATGCTGTAGATTACCTCCTCCAAAAAACTATTTTCATATGAATTTACGTTCTAGATTAAGGAGCGAGCCCCCTGGGCGGGAGCACCACACTCTCCAAGGGTTTCCGGAAACTTGAATATTCGCGGGTGAGACACCGCCCAATAGGGATGGAAATGGAAGGGTGTTTCCCGAAAAGTAGCCAGTGTATCCATTACCCCTGGAGAAAATAATGTGATCGGTAATATCTACACCTACATGGGCGAGAACACAAACAGCGGTGAGATAGAGAGTGTCTAGAGGCGGAAATTCTGAAGGAAATCACTAGAGGTATTTTGGAAACGTACGTCGGAAAAGGGCTCCAGAGGCTACCTCACGTTATCAATTAGCAAATACATAAAGTTAGTGAGATTCATGTTAGTCTGACTGAATATCGATGCGATCCTGCAAGGCACAATCTACCTTGGTGACAAACCCTCAATACAATAGCTGATGGCTCGGGGTTAGATGATGCTTAGGACGGAACGCCGGATCAGATAAAGGTATAGGGTGATGAGAAAGTGTGGCTTGATAGGGCGGCTTTCATGTGGATCTCTCACTCGGAGCGTCCCTCGAAGCCCGATGAACGACGCTACATAGTTGAGATAAGGCCGCAGGATGTCAATATCGACAAAGTTCTTTGGGCGAGGACATCGCTAAGGACACTTTGTCAAAGACAACTAGAATTTCCTAGCTCGCTTAAACCTTAAACGACTCTATCATTCAGGAGTACGCGGGTAGGGATGCAAGATCAACAAGACCCTGCGGGGGAGTAGGTACGAGCGTAGCTGATAGATATAGGGTCACGTGAAATTGGGACTTAAAGCCGCGGGGTAGCAAAAGGCAAGACGAGAAGAATATCGCCATCACAGCATTATCCTGCTACCAAACAACCTGAGAGCTTTCTTGCGAGCTAAACCATATATTGTGCGTGGACAAAATTAACCGCGATTCAAGGAAGAGGGAAAAGTTTCGGCCATGACAACCACCCACCACCAGCCCCAGTATCATTAAAACTAAGAAGGGATATCAAAAATGTAAGTACAAGATAGAATACATAGTAGAAATTAATATTTGAGCCAGAGGAAGTTCTTTTAATGGTGAAAGTGGGGGAGATGAGGAGGGTTGCGTTGCCATCGATCGTTGAATCGCGGTTAATTTTGTCCACCCACAATCCCAACGATCGGATGGTTTTTGATCATTTCCTTACTCCTTTTTTTTTTCTTTTGAACTTTTCTATCTTCCTGTGGTGCTGATCATCTTCTCTTGTCAAATCTGCTGTACCGTACCGGTACTTGTAGTGTTGCGCATCCCTGTGGTTCTATCTATCTTATCACACGTCACTAGTATCTATCGGCCGCGCTCATGTTCGTGGAGAAAATTTTTCACTCGGCTAGTTTTTCCTTCACCTGCCTTGCCAGCGCATAGGAGGAACACATAGGAAAAACATTATTGTTTGACCTACGGAAGCTAACTGGTCGATCAACAACGGCATCGATACCATTTCATATGAGAAGGCCGATGGTTGTTACTTGCAGCGAGAATTGATTTGAGCTTCTTTTCTCTTGTTTTTTTTTCTCTCCTACGATCTTTTGTGAACTCCTGCCAACTCGGGGATCTCAATTACGAACATCTGCTCTCCCTTTTTGCTTACAAAAATACTTAACCTTCACTGGCAGACGTAACCTCTTACCCTCTCATACATCTATGAGATAAGAATGAGCTGAATTCTTATATCTCAGAGTACGAGGGAAGACCTGGTTTATTTCTATGGGTGAGAATTATCCCGAGCACTCACTGGGGTAGAGACAAGAAACCACTCTTTTCAGTACCTCCTTCCTCACCCGAGCCCATTTAATACAACTCACTCCATAATCGCCGAGACCTGCTTAGGTTATCTGAATTTGCAGCAAGTCAAGGCTCTCTCGATCAGCCCCTCTCCCGCTCCCCGAAGTAAACCCTTACTCAAATATTCCTACTCATATCCCGGTTCGCACGCCAAACGCGAGCTTTCGGATTGGCCTAAATTACCCGACCACGATAACCACACTGGCCCATACACCCGCAGAGATCCTGTTGTGAGGGTGGGAGAACTACCCCTAGACTGTTGATTCAAACAATCTTTGCTTGTTCGGTAGTCTACATTGTGCATCCGCTTTTGGAATTGTTGAAACTATAACTGGTTGGTAGAGGCGGGCGGCCGCGATAGCACCCAAGAAATCTGCATGGCCTTGCGTAATACACCTCTGTGGTGGGCATCTTCTAATGGGCACGCAGAAGTTGTGGATATACTACTGGGGAGGGGCGACATCACCCCGACAAACCAAACCACGTCCCCCAAACACCACTCTGGTGTGCCGCTTGGAAGGGACACGATAGAGTGGTGAAAATAATACTCAGCCGGAGCCACGTCAACCCCAATCAACTATGTTCGTCTGGTGGAACACCACTCCATTGTGCGGCCAGAATGGGCACGGGAGAGTTGTGGAAATGCTACTCGAATGGAGTGATCTGGACCCCAACAAACTAGATTGCAATGGCCTAACACCACTTTGGTGGGCCGCTAGTTTTGGCCATGCTGGAGTGGTAGCGCTGCTACAGCCCCAAGGAGTTGTCACCCAGGGCCGAGAAGTCATCAACCTCTTTGGTTTATTCAAATAGGGACAACCTAAGAGCCCTTTTCATAAAACCAAAGTAATCCCATCTGTCTCCTCCGCCCCCGTTCCCTTTACCCTCTGATTCTCGGTGAGAATTCAGTCGGCCTACTTGAACCAGTCCTTGACAACATAAATCACAAAAATTCTATCTGGCTGGAAATTGAACCTTGGTCCCTTGGGCAAAATTTCCTCCTTTATACCCTTGGTCGGTGGGATCGTTTGACTCTTTCACAATGAACCAGCGCAGACGATCCGTAAACGACAGCTGGTTGCGCTCTCCGTAGCGCTATCCCATGGTTGTGTGGAGGACCAGCAGTAGAAATTGGCCGTGGATGTCGGTGAGAGCCAATTGGCAAAGAATGAGAACGGTGGACCCTTCTAGAATTGTCGTATCTTGCATGCTAGTCCTTCTCTCTCCTTGGGAGGCAGTGTTCCCAAGCGTCCAGTCCGTCCGTCTTTTCCCTAGGACGGAACGGACGCCGCATTCTCTGCCACTGCCCGGGACGGACGCCCAACTTGTAGTCCGTCCTAACCTGTGCCCGGGACGGACGGCCGGGCCCTATAGGCTTTTCGAGTGATAAGGTGTGATGTGGGCGGTAAAATGAAACGAAACACCAAGCACAAAAGACTGATCGCCAACAACGGTGACGAACTTTTTCTCATTCTACTGCTCACTGTTACGCTCACGACTTGGGAGATAGGCCGAGTCAGCCCTAATACCTATTTGGGGAATGTGATAATGCTTCAGACTATTACTTGTAGTTAAATGACACGGTTTGGATAGTGCAAAGTATAAGAGAATAGCGAAAATGAGACACGGTTTCTTGCCGAGATGGCTTATCGGATGTGAGATATACTCCTATCCCTCTGGTATGAAAACGGGCCACACTTATTTTGACAATGAACCACGTATATCACACTACGATGCAATTCAGGGGGTGACTATCTATTATAGGTTAGTGTGAAAAATACCTATAGGGCCCGGCCGTGACTGCAGTCATTATGGAAGACGGACGCCGTGCCCGGCCGTCCTTACCCACCCTGCCCGGGACGGACGGGACTATAGGACGCCAGGGCCCTGCCGTCCGGACGGGACGGTTGGGAACACTGTTGGGAGGTCAACATCTCTGGCAGTTCTACCCCTAGATGCAAGCGCAATCGCTTGTTATAAGGTGTCGATTGCGGAAAGACAGGAGAGTAGGAGAGAGAAAGAATGTGACGTCATCGAGGAAATAGCAGTATATTCTTCGGGCTCTTATCTAGCTTCATATGAACAATACAAAGAGCATCCCTGCAATTATGTCCTCGCGAAAATCCTTCCCAAGGTGCTCATACAAGAAAGGAGTTCCTGTCCTCTTCACTTTTCACACCGTGTATTCCGATTTATCCTCTGTGGTGCTCTCCGGTTTTTTTTTTCCGGCCATGTGTGCGAATCCTATATTTAGTATGCAAACCAGGTATACACGTTCCTCCTCTTTGATTGATAATGACTGACAAAGGAAACTAGGAGGTAAAGAGTTTGTGCCACAATAAAGAAAGCATAAAAGATGTTGTGATATGGTACTCTAATATCTTCTTTGTTGTTTGAACTTTCCTTTGTTCGTCTTCCATGTCAATCGTTTGTGTACGCAGAGTGTATGCGAGGAGGAAGGCTATATGAGAGTCGTGTCGCTCATTGTCTCTTGAGATAGGTCAATCAATCAACCTTTTTCGGCTGCCATAACCTACGTATATTTTCACAAAGGAAACTAGCTTTGGTACCGAGTTGTCGGTTAGTGGTTTAGACGTCGCTAAACACCACTCGAAGCTCACCTCCCCGCCAGACATACAAATTTCAAGAGTTTCATGTTTCATTTTTAATACTTAACAGGCAGTCACCTGAAGGACAAGTAGGAATACAAAGTAAGTAGCAACAGAGTATATATAAAAAGAAATTACCCTACCTCACGAGAACGAGATAAGTCAATCTTTAGATCCGATACCACTTTGCCGAAATCTACTATTTATTTCCTCCAACAGGTTTTGTACTCTGTCTTCTTATTCTGATCCATCAATCCGTTCTTGGCACCTTTGACGAGCTCCTTATAAGCGGGGGACTTTTTAACCTCACAGACCTCGGATTGGGCATGTTGGAGGAGGGCTGATGGGGAGACGAAAGATGAGAAGCAGGTAGGACAACTAGCCTCCTATCTGTTAGTATTTGCTTATAGATTGATAGAGTAAAGAGGGTCTTGCCGGAAAGACTTCTTGTCATGAGTGACACTCTCAAGATGTGCTTGAAGCGCGGTCGGGGAATAAAACTTCTTCCGGCACTTGAGGACGGGACAAAAATAGACCCCAAGAGCTGCATCCCAAAACTCTGATACATTTTCGATACGGGAATTAGTCGGTTTGGAAGGAAGGGTTTGGTCGGGAACACTGATGGAACCTTTCGAGACTGGCTCCTCAGCTTTGAAGCGCTTTGGAGTTTCGGCGAGAGGGGCTTTAACAAGTGGGGGAATAACACCAGCACGCAAGGCTTGAGTGGTAGGGGCCCCAGCACGAATCTCCACCTGGAAGTGGTTCTTAGAAATGGGATCGTTCTCGCGGCTTACCAGGTTGCGAAAGTCAGAGACAGGGAGCTTGCCCTTGCAGTTCCCGGATTGGACGTGTTGGGTAACGGCTGAATTAGAGCTGAACAAGAGATCGCAGCCTAGACAAGGATGAGTAGTGGATGGTTTGGGCCAGTGGAGCTAACAAAAGCATTAGGTTGCCAAATAACCTCTCCAGTAGAAGGGACGAGTTAAAAACACACCTGCTTAGAGTGAAGCGCAAGCGCCTCAAATGAGTCAAACTCACGATTGCGCTTACGACAAAGCACATGCTGCAAACTCCCCATAACATGTGACTTCAACTCGGGCTCATCCTTAAAGTCAATCCTGCACATCCCACAATAAAAATGCATCCTAACACCGGCCTCGTTCTCCCCTCTAAGCTTATGTTGATGCAAGGCCCCTGCTCCCAAAAACCTGACATCACACTTGTCGCACGTAAAGAAGCCACTATACTCCCGGGACATAGTCTTGTTCCCGTTCCCGGTCCCGGAACTCTCCTGCTTGATAGGGAACTGGAATGCGTCTTCGTCGATATCCATTCTATCGTTGTCTAAGCCCGAGAGTGCCTCTGGGTCGCTACGACTGGGGTGGGTTAGCTGTATGAGGGGTATAAAGGGGGCAAAGCCGGAGGAGCTATTACCCAGCTAGACTATGAGTTGAGGGCATATTTGCTTCGCAATTAAAAGAGAGGTTGTGTATGAGCGGTTCAGAGTTGATTTCTCTTTGTGCAAAGTAGCAGTGTTATTAAGGTGGTGGTGCTGGCATCGTCAGAAGTCAGGTAAAGGAGAATTTAGAGGGAGGCTTAGTAGGTATTTAGGGTACAATCTAATGGTAATAATTTTTCAGGGCAGGTTGCACTGTCAGATAGTGCTAGTGGAGGATAAGGGCTCATGTTAGCAAGCCTTTTCTGATTGGAAATTGTGGGGAGGTTCTAGGTTATCATAGATTTTGGAGCTGACAGCAGCTAAATATGAGAATGGAATCATTTCCCACATAAAACAAGATTTAAATCTATATAAGATGGGATCATACCCCTATAAATGGCAAAATGCCAGGCTATATAGATAATGGCAGGTAGATATTAGGGTCAAAACTACTCCACATGAAAGATAATCCACGTGACAAACATGTATAAGATGATAAGTCTAGGAAGTATACATGTTCTAGAACTTTTATATATAGTACCTGTTAGATGGCTGGTGGGCAATCTGTCTTACAATTTAGATAGTATTAATAGACTTTTGATAAATGTGCACTTATTATTAATTCTTATAATTACAAAATAGCTAATTGGTAAGCTTTCCTCGAATAAATATGTCTGTACTAAAGAGCAATGAATAAGCAGAGTTTAAAAGTGCAAAATTTTAAATAGATACTTGGCTGAATAGTAATCGTATAATTACAACTTACAGTATTAGTAGTGGTAGTGTTCTGTTATGCTTGTTTTTGCAAATATCTTAAATAGAGTTAGCATTAGCAAATCAGGTATTGGACTCTATTAACTTATCAAAGTAAGAGAATACATATTAGAGTACTGTAAAAGATTTTACTATTCACACACTCAGGAAGATATAGAATATCTAGTAGATAGAAAATTGAAAGGGGACTGGGCTAAGAGAGGGAGGTCTCAGGGGGGGCAGTAATGGTATATGATTTAGAAATTAAGTTTTAGTGTAGTATTATAAAAAATGAGTTTATATACAAGAATCAAATCAGTTGAACAATAAAGATATACACATGAGTAGGAAGAAAGACTATTTAGAAGATTTGTGCTGTCAGAGCTGAGAAATCTGAAGGCTGAACAAAAGATCAAGAACTTCAAGCCTTCAGAGTATAATAGATACATGCCGTGGTAAGATATATCAGGATGTCATAAGTGCGACTGAGAAAGCTTTTATCAGTCCTGTCCCACATTGTTGCACCTCAGTACCACTTATGAAGCAATTGTTTTTCTATCTCTACTGCAGCAAAGCGCCTACCACATTTCTGTCTAGGTAAGCCTTTGCTTGTCTGCATCAGCAAAAAAATACCTTGCGTCAGATGCGTCGGCGTTGCGCCCTGACGCAAGCGACGTCGCTTCTGCGTTCCCTGCGTCAGGTGCGCCCTGACTTGCGTTGCAACGCACGCACGCATCCTGTGCTTCCTGGGTTGCCTGGCAACGCTCTCTCTCTCCTGACGCCACCTCACGTTGTACTGACGCCCTGTCTAAACCTTAGCTCTGGTTCACTCTCATGACGGCGCCGGCTTCACATTGCCTCTTCCGCGCGTCCTGACGTATTTTCTCATGTCATCTCCGTCGTCGGCCCGCGCCCCAGTTCAGAATCTCACGTGTACAGGGCAAACTAGCTAATAGTATAATAGTTTCTTACTCTTATTTTCTAGACAATTGGTTTCTATAAACATATACAGCTTGACGATGTGCTCGCGCCTGCAAAACGCCGTCTAGCGAATTGTGGTGAGGTTCCCCCGACTTCCTCACCACAATTCGCCAGACGGCGTTTTTCGTCCCGGCAGCGCCGCGCGATATGACACTATGTACAGCCAGCGCCCCCCCCCCCCGCCAGTACCCTGATTCCTTAATATACTTCGTTGAATGTTCTCAAATCAATCCGGCTATTAACCAGCCAGCGCCCTTCCCCCTCGGGGATCAGGTGCGCCAGGCCAAGGATTGCCCCTACGTCAACTATCGTAAACTCTCGAGCGTCCCCTCTCATCTGCACTGTAACAAGGCCATGAATGTCCGAGAGGTATCCTGAGTTGACTGCACTCAACATCCGAACAGCCGCCACCCGACGCACAGCATTCTCACTGGTGAGGTCCCTGATTTTGAAGAGCGCCACGAGCCCTGCCGGCAGACGGCCCCTCAGCGCACCATACATCTCTTCAGTACCAGCCTGGACCCAAACTCAATTATTGCGACTCCCCTTGTTCCTGAAGTGTAGGGTGCCCGTGCATCGCGCACGGTGGATGTCGTAAACGTCGCTTTCTTGGAACGCTAGAACCGGGATTTCGAGTTGCGTTAGTAGTTCAACCGGGAGTGATTGAAGTATCGCATGATCTTCAGGAAGCCGGTGCTCTGTAGGTAGGTCACGCCGGCTATATCTGATCAATTCGCGACATATACTGTCGAGGGAGAATGCCGACACCTTGCTAAAATCCAAGACGTTGGACACGTCGTCCCGACGTCCTTTCAGGATCCTCCTACGGTCGACCGGCGTTGTTACGGCACTTGTCGTACTCTCTAAATGTCGCAGGATATCTGCAGAGAGATCGGCTCCCCGGCGTCGAAGAGATTCGAGGTTCAATAACCTCATCCGGATGCTGTGCTGGCGACCGTAGCTGTGCACGAATTGGCGCGTGGCATTATTTTTATTCGATCATCGCCATCCGTCCTTGATTTGTTCCTTGTGCGCGAGCTCTCCAAACTCCGTGGAATACATCGGTATATTGCCAAACTGGCGTATATGATCACTAAAATGACTTAGTAGATGTATCTTGATAAAGTTAAAATGCGATTCGCTATAGATTAAGTCCATACGTCGCTCGTGCTCTTCTTCACGATCGTCGTCACGGATACGGCGCCGTTTAGAGGGGACCATGGGCTGGCTCATCTGCGTTCTCTGATGTCGTATTTCCTTCCGTTGCTCGTCAACCTTGGCCAGTGTACGCTTAGTTACTCGAAACTCCAAAAAGATACCTTTTGTCTTGTGAAATCCGTCCAGATAATCATCCATATAAGCTATGGTGTCAGACGTGTGGCTTCGGTATTGTGCCATCATACTGAAGTCGACGAGCGCTCTGACGCATCCGAGAGCATGTTTGAAAGGTATCGCTTGTGAACTCTGTGGCTGGCGCAGTGCCACCGCGAGAACTCCCAAAATACAGCGCCCTAGATTCCTCATCTCCTTCCCCTGCCACTGCGCTACCTCGCGGTAGGCCTTTTTGGGTACCAAAATCCTGGGTACGGCGGTAATGTCTTCCAAGCGTCGTCAAAAGCCTGCAGTCGCCCGTGTTTCTTGAGAAAGCCTTGGATCCAGTCCATCATGTGCTTAAATAATCCGAGATAAACCGTATGGAGCATGTCCGGGACGTGCAAGTCAGGCACCGAGACCCGGTGAAGTCCATGAAAAATGTTTTGGTCCAAATTGATACCAAGGCCGCGGAACTTGACGTGGGTGCCGTCTGACTTTTCATACGCATATCGTTCGTATCTTGCGTAATCTCGTGCTCGATAGTTCTTGACGTTGGTTCCTAATTCCCCGGCAGGTACCTCACATGTAGGACAAGCGTTGGATTTTAACCCGTGCAGAGTCACGTTTTCCATATGGTCTGTAGCCCATGCAGACAAGATTGGGAAGCACCTCCGAACCTTCCCATCGGCACAATCAATTGGGACGCCATCAAGCGCCGCGTGCTGCAGCGGCGCAAAAATGAATTCGAATACGTCTTGCAGTGTGTCGGCGTTCACTTGTCTCTGGTATTGATCTACTTTGGTGGACTTTGAGAATTTGGGGGGGACAGGCAATAGTGCGAGAAGTAGAACAGCCATTGATCCAGGGCTGTTGCGCCGGGCTGACGGAAGATTTCCGAGCGTAATATAGACAGGCCACGCTTTGTTGTCACCGGAGTAGTTGCTGAGATGGGTCTGATCGGACGTCCCAATAATGGGAATTACAGTCGGACCAGGTGGAAGTGTTTTCTATAACTAGTCAGCTAACGTTAACGTAAAGGAGGTTGGGGCGCTGTACTTGAACGTCCCACCACCAGTCCGCAGTGTGCATTTCCGCATAGATCCTTTCACCATTAGGATCGAATTCACGCCGCGGCGCGTAGACAAAGTCATCTCGGTATGCGATCTGACGAAGGAGATATCTGACACAATCCAGGACGTTACGATAGAAGAATGGCAGAGTTCTCTTGCTATCCTCAACCTGTCCTTCGAACCATTGCAGATACGGGCCGTACGGGTCCAAAGAGCGGAGGTGGCTCTCCAGCGTATGCATAGAGCTATATCCGGCTAAGTAGAATTACCGAGACCACTTGAGAAGTATTCATTGATTCGTGATTTAGATACTTTAGCCTGAATGAACCAAGACGCCAGTTTGAAACCGTACGCACTACTGAATGGTGCCCACGGGTCCTCGCAGAGATCGCTGTGTTCTTGCTCAAATCCGTCGACGTCTCCAATTGGTTCTCCGGCGCGTGGGTAATCCTCCTGTCTGCCGAGTAACGAAGACGTAGGGTCGTCCGGTATCTCAGTGTCAGACTCGTGAGCAGTAAATGCGTCGAGGTCGTGTCCGGTGGGATCCGGATCGGATTCATAGTCGGAATCCAGGAGCTCGCTCGCCTCTCCGTGGTGCAATATGCTTGTTTCCGCGTCGTTGATAATAGCCACGGATGAAGTATATCGTACGGTGGATGCGAGAACAATGTCTAGATTTGCGTGCGCAGTTCGCAGGTGTTTCTCGTATGCGCCTGACTGGATGTATTTTCGTCGGCAGAATGGACATTTGCTAGGCATGGTGGGAGTCAGCTTAGTCTATATCGTGGGCTTTGTGTAGATTGTAGGGTACGTGTACGGCAGTATTTAGTCTTGAGCCCAACGCGTGTGGATGTTACGGAGGTTAGACGCTCTGAAGAGGAACTAGTCGTTCATGGGGTTTAGCGCAGACATACGTGGCGTCAGCTATAGTTTCTTTCAAGATCAGCGAAGTTTCAAGATCAGCGGAGTTTCAAGATCAGAGAAGCTCCAAGATCAGAGACGCTCCCGAGCAAACGTGCGTATCATGCTTTATCCAAGTTGAATCGGACAATGTCCTTGAGCGTCTGATTTGCCTATTCTTAGCCAATCTTGAAAACACAGTGTGATTCTTTCAAACGCTCTAGAACGTTTGGGAGTTGTATATATAAAGTCAATTGGACATAGAAGGGACTTCATACCAAGATCATCCACATTCAGAACATCCATATTCCGCTCTATTTCCAATACTCTTATCTATATACACCAATAATCATCCAATATGGCCCACAATATCATCCACGTATGATACGTCTATATCTAGAATCCAGGAGCACAGCAG